>QLOY01001852.1:0-26747 GCA_003313965.1 Megacollybia marginata
GAAAAACCATTGCACTTGACAGCCAGCCAGCTGAAGCCAACCAGAGCTGTATACTGACCCTACCAACTGTGAATCCAACCCCTTGCACCCTCCAAAAACCATTCTGCAAAGCCAGCCGAAGCCAACCAGAGCCGTATACTGACCCTACCATGAATCCGACCCCCAAACATTTTTTATGGAATGATTATTTATTTATCTGTAATTTTATTGATTCCCTGTAGGCCTACGTAGCTATTGTACACTATATATCTATATACTAAATAACATTTCAACATCAGTTGCTGCTATGGAGGGAGTGATGGCATTGAAACAGCCTGCCGCCCAAATTCAGTTTTGTTAATTGGTCAACAAAAACAAACAAAGTGGTGGGCGCATCACCCACCCACCTGCCATTGTAGGGCAATCTTATAGATCCTGTGTTCAGATCTGTATAGTGGTCCCTAAGAAAATAGGCATTTGGCATGGTTATATGCCTGAAAATGCCTTATTACCTGACATGGTTACAACCAGTCTGGGAGGCTTTTTTAAAACTGGTTACAACCAGTTGAAAAGGCTTTTTGATGGGGCAAGAGGTGATCAGTGTGCATGGAGTCATTCGTGATTGATTTTTTGTTATAAAACATATATATGTAACATCTACTACATAATGCTCATGTTTCTAATATAAAATCTGTCCATTGAGGAGCAAACAAGCAGATGGAGTGCCCCTCCCATTTTGGAAACCTTCCTTAAAGGGAAGTGTCACAAGTGTCACACTCTCATAAAGAATGGCCTGCCAAGTCACGCCACTATTTTGCCAGGCCCTCTGACAAGGTTTTCCTTGTGTCACACAGAGGGCCTGGTTACGAGGCTAGGCTTGTCTACTATCCAAGGATGTTTGAGCTGTTTGGGCACTTCAAGCTCACAGGGTTATATACGAGTTGTGACACCTCACACACTCAGCTAATATACCATAATTTACACAGTGACATGATCTCAACATACCCGGATACTATATTAGGTATTTTATGTAATTCTAGGTACAAGTTCAAGTTATTGGGGGGGGGATTAATTCGGGTGTGGCCTTACAAAGTTAGGGCTATGACGGCCCTTTAGTTTTTGAGGTTCCCACTCAGTCACGCACACCGTCATCAGGCAGCCAAGCTGCCCAAATTTTTATGGGGGGGACCAAACCCTAACCCTCGAACCTGGTGCCATCACATGCTTCTCAGAGTTACCTTATCAGGCTGATGATGCCCGACTGTGTTTAAATTAGCTGAGTGTGTAATTATGTCATGATTTAGCTGAGTGAGTAAGGTGTAACATTTTGGGAATACACCTGGATTCAACTTGAAGTTGTAATGATATATCATATTTCTGTGTGTTTGCCTCAGGGTTTTACAGTTACTCACCTACCAAAGACCTAGATAGTAAGGAAAGCCTTAGTTCCAACATCTAGAGGTCCATAAACAAGGTGTGTATCTGATATGTATAAGTAGAGCAAGTCGGCTAGCTGACCATGCCTGTGGGCTGCTACACGTAGCAGCAGGCACGTGACTATACAGTTCGAATCCGGCCACTGCTACTTTTTGAGATATTTTATTCAAGTACAATGGAGTAGATTAAACAATGGCATGATACTCTAACATCATTGAAATGCTGTCTGACTATGTGATCAATTAAAGTATGTCCAAGCATCTGAACTTCTGTGGAGTGAGGGGCAAGTGTATCAATGGAGCAGGAATGTATCCGTAGTTATCTTGGGGGCTTACCAAAAATACAGGGGCTTGGATAAAGGTCCAGGGCATAGCCCCAGGAAGCCCAAGGCACTGGAACATAAAAAATAGAGTAATGTGAAGGAAAATAAGTGTAGTAAGCACACCAAAGTACATCACAAGGCCTTTGGTTTACTCTGGCAAACAAAGCGAGCCAGGAAGAAATTTTTCGAGCACATTATGCATGGCTATCTAGTATCCCAGTTGTATCCCAAATCTAATCCGAAATTATCCAGTACCTATTGCAGCTCTTAGCTGGAAAGAGACCAAAACATCGGTGAGGGGGAGTCATCAGGGAAGAGGATAATAACACATATATTTGGTAGCAAAGGAATGGGAGGAATACAAGTGTTTGAAGTTAGGAATGGTACGCGACGCTACACACCAAACATGCCGATTGCACATGACTCAAGCCCCACGTGCCCTTAAGATAGCAGCAACGTAGCAGACTTTGCTCTTATTCAATAATGGCTGATCAGATGGGCCTCAAAATTTTATGACAGCTATTATGCATTCATTACTATATCTCTAAATTTTTGTGGCCACGGAAATCACCCAGATCTTGTACATGAAATAGCAGCTCGTAGCAGTGCCAGTGCCAAGCAAGGGGGTCCCGGAACGCAAAAAACCTATAGGCAGTCACATTAGGAATTTCAGGCTCTACCAAGGACACCTACCCACCCTCTCCTGCCTTATTTAGAAGTTCTTTCACATCACATGATAAGATAAGATTAGATTTCAGTACATTTGAGTATTCCAGTGTTACTCCATAACTGCAGTACTCTGGTAGGCAGTGTTGTCATTCACAGATTCTAGAAAACATGTTCTCCACTGTGGTTGTGATGACTCCCTTAGCATTGCAATGACCTACTGTACCATTTCGAGCAGTTCGGCAGCCATTGTGACCTGTGACCTGCTGTCCGAACTGGGACATCTGGCAGATGGTCTTATGGCCTGTGACCTGCCGAAAATTTCGGCAGATCCATTGGAATTACAGTATGCATATCTGAAAAATTTATTGACCACATCATTCTAGAAAGCTATGGAGACAGTTAATAGCATGTCTTAAGCTACTACCACTATTTTCTACTCAATACTACAGTGTGACCACCTATCTGGACCATCCAGCAAATCCCTCTGTGACCTGTGACCACTGCGGAATTTCGGCAAACTATTTTGAGTGTGACCTGTGACCTGCCGAACTGCTCGAAATGGTACAGTAGACAAGTCCCATAGCACATGTGTGGCCTATTTTGGGTAATAACCTTCCTCCAGTGCTAGACATGCTAGACTCACCTTTCTAGTGTGTTGTGTGACTGTAGGATCACTAAAATTTACCATATAAGGTAAGGTCACATTAGAAATTTCATCCCTTGAGAGGGACACCTACCCCCCTACCCCGTGTGCGGGATTTTGATCCCGTGACCCCCTTGGTGCCGAGATGCCGCTAAATATTCACATTTCTATTCTTGCTGCAGCTTCCCCTTGTCCCGAGGTACGTCGCACTTAATTTATGAGATTCTAGTGATACTGATGGGTACACTTGGGTGAGTAATACTCAATTCTCTCCCCTCTTCTCTCCCCTCTCTCTTATTATTATTTATTATTTATTTTAATTTCGCCCACAGGCAGTTAGCGAGCCAGCAAGTCTTTAGTTTGGTTTATGTTTGTATGCAGATGTTTACCGTACGCTCTGTTTTAAACCATCTCTTTCGCTTCAATATCAGCGCTAACCTTACCGCGTGGACGAAATATCACCAGTAAAATCTTGTTACTTACGCGTGCCTCAACTTTAACTTGATCTAGATTGAAGATTCTAATCATAAAACCACTTCCATGCCGTGTTCGAACTGCAGTCCAACACTCACAGCCCTTACCAAACTGAAGGAGTGCAAACTCCTGGAAAGACTTCGCACAAATCATGCCCCAATTGCGTCGGAAAGAGTCGAGTTGAAAGAGCTCGTTTCTCATGCAGAAAGGGAACTGGTGCAATACGAAGAAACCATAGCGCGGTTACATGAAATGATTATCGATTTGTCAAACGAACAAAACAAGCTCAGCCGCCAGATTTGCCTTGCTCAATCCCTCATGGCACCGATCCGAAGCCTTCCTCCTGAAGTCCTGTGCGAAGTCTTTATAGAAAATGGGACCAAGAATGAAATCCGTCCCACAGGATGTGTCGTTCCTGGGTTCGCAGTAGCCTCTGTTTGTCTTCATTGGCGCTCTGTCGCCACTAATACCCTCACCTTGTGGAATGACATTAGCCTCAGCAATCGCAAAAGGTCTCGCTGGTCCGCAAGTCCTGTTTCGCTGACGGAGAAACTCCTGGCACTTTCGGCCAACTCATATCTCCACATTGACTTAGAGTTGGATTCCAGGTCTAACAGAAACACCGTGCCCTCCCCTCTTCTCTTACTTTGCGAACAAGCACGCCGGTGGCAAACACTGTCCGGCTCCTGCTTCACTGCGACAAACATCTTGGACACTTTGTTCTCAATCCGGGAACGTCTCGTCAGCTTGCATACATGCCGATTTAATTGTAAATTCAGTCAATGCAGCCGTTTGATTGAGGCTGCGCCGCAATTGCACACGCTGGTCTTGCACCAGATCGACCCCAAAAATAGTACCATTCCATGGAATCAGATCGTGAACCTAGAGATTTTCGTTCCGTCTTTCTCCAATATCGTACAATCTCTGTCAAAGTTGTCGAATCTTTCAACCCTGATACTCACCTATCCCTACCTCGATCAACCTGAAGCCGTTGACCTTCCATTAACTCATTCCAAACTCACTTCCCTAAGCATTTACATGTCTGAAGATCATGAAGGGCGTGAGTCTGAAAGGGCTGTGGAATCTCTGCTCGGAGTTCTCACCTTTCCGAAGTTGGAATCTCTTCGCATTGTCACACCTAATCACATATCAAAATCCGAGGTTAATCAGTTCTGGCCATCGAGAGAACTCCCTTCTTTCATGTCACGATCGTCGGCAGTTATTACCTCCTTCATGCTTGCCGATACTTGGATGTGCCCTGGTGATCTTATAGCTCTTCTGAAGAGTATGCCGGCTCTTACAGTTCTGTCTGTCTCCGATCCTTACCCCGACAATGTTATGATCACCGATGAATTTCTTTCGAGCCTGAGTGTCCATTGCTGCCGTCAAGATCGACAGCCCCTTCTAACGCACCTCCAGTCTTTAGCACTCAAAATAAGGTGTACACTCTCTTTGTTTAACGTACACCTCTTCGAAGAGGTAGTCCATTCGCGTTGGAAACCCCTCCATGCCGCACGTCTGGTTGATGATTCGCCGGACGAAGTCGCCTGTATCAGGGTCGTCAAACTGGTAATTGTAAACGATCGCATCAAGTCAGGGATGCTACACTCGCTGATGATGCTTCGGGAAAGAGGTCTAAACATTTCAGTCAAGAATGTCAACCATGCTATAGATGATTTGTATGAATTCTGATGTCAATTAGCTGTATGTAGTGTGCTCCGTTTTTGCTGGTTGTTTATGAAATGAAAAAGAATCACTTTCTACAACTAAACCTATTAGCAGCAACTTGTTTCGATCAAGTGACCTCGGGGTTGCGGGCCCCGCACGCTACCACTGCGCCATGTTGCTGTGATCATGAAGTTGACATCTTGCATATTGAAGCAAAGAAGGATAAACAAGGTTGTTCTGACGGGTCGATGTTGATTTCAAAGGGTATTCGCTCTTATGTACATGGTATTATGTTTTTTCCATCTTTCATATTCTGGTTGACCCCGGGCCCCATCTAGTTGGGTATAAATCAGTGTACTGAAGACATGGCGGTACTATCAAGGTACTATTATGCACACTTCTTTTTGTCTTACATATGCCAGCTGACAAGTCTGGATCCTCTTCAAGGCGGCATTCTGTTATTTATCGTTGCATTACCAAGACCAGAAGTTTACTCTCGAAGAAACAGTCACTGGCAATGTCCGACGGAGAGGCTAGAAAAAAACGTCAGAACGCTGACAGCGTAGGAGCAATGTGGTGATTATGAACTGTGATCTGGACATTGAACACTCAGAAACTCTGCTGTCGACACTGTTGACGCTGAAATTGGGGATCGGAATGGTGTTTAGAGGCTGACAATGGCGAGGACTCTGCAACTGTCGTGTTTACACCGGATCAAGGATCATCGATCAAGAGTCGTATTATGTATGCATATCTTCAATATATGCACTTCAATCGTACGATCCTGACTAACTAGTTTCACTGTATATGTGGTCCATTCCACTGTCTGGTAGGCAGACAGAGATAGCGATCGTGATAGGGTCAAAGCCTGTACAAGTAAGATAACTCGAGTGATTGGGTACAAAATGAGAGTCATGGTCAGGAGAGAGGTAAAGACTGTGATGCTCTTCTCCATTGAGCCATGACTTACCTCACGGCCAAGTGAAAACCATGTTACAGTAAGCGCCGAACTACACCATAACCAGGTTTCGGGCCTGGGAGAGAGGGAAAATGTTCAGACCAAGCCAAGCAATGGACTCCACCGAATATAGAACCCATCAGCAGAGTCATGGTAAGTTCTATCGCAACTTCAGGATCTAGGAGAACTGAAGGGCCTTCAAAAAGTGCTTAACTCGTTGAAATGCTTTGAGTAACAATTCATCTGAAGTAGTGTCTTGACTCAGAGCTATAGGGACCTTGACTCGCACTCAAATAGGACAATCCATATCTGATGGTTTGTTCCACCAAAAGAAGTAGGTGGCAAAGTTCATCACTGCAAATGCGATCGTACTGATTTCGAGTTGGGTGATAGCGAGTCCCTGGCGCAACACATTGAGTGACGAACCATGCCGTCTGCCCACAGACGATGACTTTGGCGAGACTACTGCATTTACTCTTGTCTTGAATATCCTCTTCTGTGAAGAAAGCAATCGCTTTCCGAATATCATAGTCATCAGCGCACGGCCTCTTCTTGCGTTTCCGTGGTGACTGAAACGGAGGAAGTAGGGTAGTAACCTTTCGGACCGGAGTCATGTTTTCATTGTTTGAATCGTCTTCAATGGCTACAACCCGCCCATTTGCAGAAAGAAGCCATGCGCCACTGTCCACTGTGTCTCTGCTAACCATTGTTAAACCGATTGCGAGGTACCAATTACAACCCACCTTTGCAGGCATTATCAAGTAACTGTCCCTGAATCATACCATCCACCGTGGCACCAACTTTAACAGTTGTATGCTCCTTGGATTCCACCCGGCTATCAAGCTCTATTAAATTCTCTTTGATCTTCCTCGCAATCCACCATTGTTTTGCTGCCCAAAACATGATTATTTCTGGTGCAATCAAACCCAATACCGTCAACCCCAACCGTTTGAACAAGCGATACCAGAACCCATCGTGTAGGTTCGGAACGTTGGGGTGAATAGTGAGCCAAGTGCAAGCGAAGATTACAGTCAGACAACTCCACACGATGTTGAGGAGCGTACGACATTGACTCAGTTCGTTGCACAATTGGTCAGATAAGTTTGAGGTGGAAACTGAACTGTGCCAACTTTCGCTGGCATTGGTAGTGAGAGTAGGAAGAAACATCTGCACGAACAAACCGAGAATTCGATGGAAGGACATGTGTACTATCGATGGATGAGTAAGGCGACGTCGCAGTACAGACAAAAATACATTTCAATCATGGATGCAGGTCATATCTTTTGATGTCATGGTCGTAGCTGTACTATCGTATGCTTTTGCTCATTGTTAGATCATGTACTGATCTAGACCCTGCAACATATAAAGTAACCATGTTACTCAAATATTACTCCTTTTGATGTGTTTGTGCGTTTTTGCTGGAAGATTTCAACACGGTGGGATGTTGGAGACATTGACAGAGAGTCAGACAACAGCCAAATCGATTTGCATGATGGGTTGGATCTAGACTGGCCGCGGTCCGGTCCGGGTCAGGTCCAAGCTAATTTTCCCGGACCCCGAACTGGACCTCGAGGGTCAGTCCACCCATTTGCCGGACCTGGACCTGCTTGTGGACCCGAGGTCTGCTCAGGTCCGAGAGGTCTGGGTGGAAATAGTGTTCCTGGAGTGGTTTTTTTGCATCTTTTATGCCTTTTTGATCGTTTTTCATTATTTCCAAACAGGTAGAAAGTCAGGCAACTGCTATAAAACAATTTAGTACTCACCAGGTCCAGCAGGTCTGGGTCTGGGTCCTATGAAATTCATGGTTTCGCGGACCTCGAACCTGACCCTCAGGTCCGGGTCAGGGCCAGACCCAGGTTCGGCAGGTCCTGGCCCGGACCGCAGCCAGTCTAGTTGGATCAGGCCAGAGCTACAGTGTCTCATGATTGTAGGTTGACCAGTGCGCTCTTTTTCCAAGATATCGAGCATAGCATCAGTCCGTATCCTGAAGTATTGTGCGTTAATCAAAAATGTCAAATTCGAGCCTTGAGATGCCCTAGTCAGACCACATATATGCATAAGTCCACTGTTTCCATTTTTGGCTCTTATTTTGTCATCACTATTACTAATCCTCAGTCCACAATGTGGCAAAACCAGAGGCAACCGAACGCCAATGGGAGGAAGGAAGGAAGGAAGCTGGGAATGTCAGATTTCTTGTAATCTATGACATTCGTATACCCATGCGCTGCAAAATTTCGCCGACAAATTTCGCATGGGAGGCTGCGGACAGGGGCCCCCAGCCATATGAGATGTGGCAAGCTGAACCTGATGGTTGAGGTTCTTCTGCTCATTCTCCAAGTGATGATTATCTCATGCAATCGAGCTATTCATATTTCATGAGTTCTTTTTCAGCATGAGACAGGAGCCCGTTCAGCTGAGGGTGGTGTGTTCAGATGCAGAAGGAGCTTGGTTGAAGTGGACTCTTGAAAGAAGCTTGCATTCTTTCAACTTTTGCAAGGCAGTAAAGGTAGGAATGTAATTGAGGGTTGGCACTGTAAATGGAGAAAGCAAGGCAAGTCGCAGTCATGGGATGGAAGGCCACAAGATGAAGAGAATCAATGGTACCAAATTGAATTCCATTCTGCTGATGTAGTGAGGAATTGTCCTTTAAATTGGAATCTTGTTATCTTTGCAGGGTGAAATGAGAGATCGCGTGTGCCAGTAGATGGGTAAAAAATGGTAGTTCATAAAAGAGAGCAATACAATCCGAGTAGTACATAGAATTACAAATGATATGATAGATAGCAAAGGCTACGTTGATAAGACTTGAAAGTGTCCAAGCCTGAAATCTTACAATTTCGCAATAGTAACCTTGAAATTAGGGAAAGACTCCCTAGAGGTCTATTACATGGCAATCAGGTTCCGCGAGCCCGCGGAGAGTCACAAACCAGGTTGAGGAGGATAAATAGGGCCTGGAAGCCTTTGCTATCATACCCAGCCATCTCGATTCACCTGCACCCCTTTTATAGAACATTTTACAAACTACAAACAGGCAGTGGCAACGGTCTAGTTCAAAGTCATTTCTACCTTACTGAGGTCGCTGGCCTGCAGGCTCGTGGAAGTGTGGAGCTGAGCTAAACCGACTAAAGTATGGACTGGTTCCTCTAACAGCAGCTAAGAGGACGCACGACGTTAACAAGTGATAGTTAACTATGCTAAAACAAGGGGACCAATCATAGTCTACTCAGTATCTGAGTACTACAAGGTCTAACCGAGTTGACGTTAGGGGATCACCCATGTGACCGCGATATGATGAGACCGCGGAGGATCTTCATTATGACATATTCAAATAGGACTTACTCGCGAGCCCATGAGGGTGCGTAAGCCAGAACGGGTGACATCACTTTACGCAGCACGGCAGCTACTTTGGCAGGAGGAAACGAAAGCAGGATTAGTAGAAAGGGAGACGTATGCTAATGCCGAAGTCAGGTGATTAGAAGTTTCTGGAGGAAGTAGGAAAGGTATAAAAGCTTGCGGAGTAGCAGTATAGCAGAATAGATTACAGGCAGGCAGCCTTCGTGTATCTAGTAGCAGGTAGTAATACCTAGCACTCTCACATACAACAGTTTCGGTCAGCTAGAGTGTCCATGGAGTCTTGTCCTAATTGAGGAAAGATCTCCCCCAGGTCACTCGTTGTAGCCGGAGTCTCGTGTATCTGCAAGGTCGCTGCCCCGCTTGGTGTTAGCCACATTTCGTGGTGAGGCCATTTTAGTCTGCTGTTCTAGGACGCCCCTTTCTTTCCTTATCAGGAAATACCCCGACTTATAGTCAACCTCGAGACTTCGGTCTTTGCACCAGTATATCTGGTATCACTCTCATTCACATTTTTAATCAGTTTTGATTGTCTTCTGCAGATTCGCGGGTGTGCATTTTGTGAGCCAAACAAACTCAAGGGAAATAAAATAAATGAAGAAGTGCTTGGGCGGTGTTCTAAGGCATTTTTAGAGTGTTGGAATTAGTGTGGTTTGGTGTGTGGTGCAGAGTGTAGAGCTTAGCTTCTCCTCGCCAGCCCATGATTGGTTCCCTCTCTCTAGTTAGCTTTTAGTAGCAGCGTAGTCAGCTCCCTCACATCTTCACGGTGAGGTTCCCTGTCAACGTTTCAAATAAAAGAGTCCATTGAGACATTGTAAAGAGTTGGTTGCTGATTTAGTCGATGATCCAAACCTGATTCGCATTTCCATCTGTACATTTCCACATCTGGCTCTGTTGGTAGTTTAGAACAAGCATCATGAGAGAAAGACTCTTCACTAACCCAATTTCCGTTGCTCAAATCACCTTCTGTGAGATCAAGGCATTCACCATGGTTGGTCCAAGTGATGCGTTGATCAGAGGTAACACTGAATCTCTGGTTAACATTGCCAGTATTGCAAGTGTATCTGCATCCCATTTCTGTTGGCAATATTGCCGTTAGTCACATCTATGACCGCATAAGAAGAAGAAGGTATGACGGGTGAGTTCACATACCAAGACACCTGTTCCCGTACATGACAAATGTTGAACCGACCTGAGTCCAGGACTGTGCTAAAAAATTGTCAGTTAAAGATATACAATAGTATTAGAACGTACATGGTGAGCCATTACAGTGTTCGATAACGACAGCAGCATTGTTTGCATTGGAAAGAGCAGACAAGCAAGTTCTTCTCGGGCTTGCACCCAGATGAATAGCGTGAGTCGCTTGCGGAAGTGAACTGGTGGTTGTAGTGGCAGTAGTAGTACTCCCACTTCCGCCTTCACCAATCATCCATTTCTGGTTGTTGTTGTATCCACCATTGCATGTCCAAATTTGCACCTATTGTCAATCAATAACCTACCCTGCAAGCAGACCAAAATGACATACCTGATTCCCATTGGTAAGCGACCCATCCATATCATCTAAACAGAACTTGGTTCCCTGCCATTGAATAGTCCCTGCAGTAACAGTCCATTGTTGGTACGCATCACCAGGGGTACAGGTCCAAATCTGCAACTTGGTCCCGTCAGTGGCAGTACCATCAGTGACGTCCAAACACTTGTTGCTGTAGATTTGGATATGTGACCCGCTCACTCTCCAGGATTGGGATCTATCACTGGAGCAGTCTTCAATTTCAACAGAAGCACCGTTATTGTTGGATGCGGCTGCTAAGCATTTCACGGAGTTGCTGTTTGGGTGGATAGCTGAGGCTGTTCCAGTCGGTTGAGAGGTAGTGGTCATAGTTGTGGAAGTAGTCAACGTCAATGTAGTGGAAGTAGAAGTGGAAGTGGAAGTGGAAGTAGAGAAGTCAGGTGTCCCAGTCGAACAAGGGATAGATCCGCCGCAGGCATCGCCCTGGTCAGGAGTACCATCGCAAGTCCAAGATGACTGATTGGAGGGTAAAATCATGAGTAGAAAGAAGTGAGTGTCCTTACAGTCCATTCTTGAGATACGCTGATGGCAGCATAAGGTTCAACACCAAGACACGTAGCCAGTGTGACGAGCTGCGGTAACGATTAGTAAATGAACAGTGGGAAATATCAAATGCACATTATAACCTTTGCTCTGGAAGAGTCAAATAGCATACGGGACTAGTTTGTAAGCCATACTTTCTGGAAAACGAGTCTGAACAAGCTTATCATTATATCATAATGAAACACTGACCTTTGGTCTCATGCTGCAAAACGAGTGCATTAGACAGCTGGGTGTTGGCGATTTGTCTATAGACAGCCTTGGACTGAGCAGTCAAGTTACCATTCACATCGCCAGTATCCCAGTCCCACAAAGCAAGATTCTGATCCCTGCCAAACGCAATGTTATGGACATTGTTGTTGTAACTGCCCTCAAGAATGCAGGTTTGATACCAAGAATCCTAGATAAAGCCTCTTCGACGCAGTACATTGCGTCTTTGATTTGAGGCATTGATAGAGTGGTGAGGTCGGCATTTGACCAGGTGTGGCTGCCAATCATGTGTCCTGCAGTGTAGGCGTACTTGACATCGGCAACACGATCTGAATCGTAAATGCAGTCATAGTTGTTGCTGTTGAAAAAGAAGGTGACCTTGGCACCTGCATTGGTGAAAGCATCGGAAATGCAGCACAGATAGATATAAGGACCTGGGTTATGTTAGTTGATGGACTCATCACTCTATACTAGATACATTACCATCATCCTAGGAACGGAGTTAGATCATGGATAGTTTAACAGAATCGCAGCGACTTACAAAAGTAAGAGCAATGTGTTGCATCCATCCCAATCTCCACAATTTTATCTCTCAGCCCTTCAAGAATTCGTTTCATCCCAAAGCACATTTGTTCAACACCATCTGTCCCGATGACATCATCAAAAAGATCGACATCATCGGAATACTCTTTCAAGAGAATTCGTGCTGAAGTTAGCTGGTCTGGATCTCATTTCCATATGGTCTCACTCATCCTTGCCCATGCAGAGTATATTTGCTGTGCAGTAACACTTGGGAATAGTGCCTGGATCCGGGGGACAAGTTCATTCAGCTTGCAATGCTCCACATTTTCGCGAATGATAGCCAGAGCGGCGGCAGGCATTTCTACATCATAGTAGTGGGTATGAGGCTGAGAGTGGCAGCAATAGACCCTAACAAGCCATCGGTTTCCAGTGATTTCACGACAGGAAACAATCAGCCGACTTTTACAAGGATAGTGTTTCATGCCAATGTTATCCCTTCGTTGCACATTCAGATTCTTGCTGAGGTGTGCCTTCTGCTTTTTTTCTTCATCTTGTGAACAGTATAGACAAATCTTGTGGCCGGTTTTCATTTTTGGATGATCCTGAACTCTGTTGGTGAGTTAGACATTATTTAATAACTTTGTTGTTAAAACCTACCTGAAGCGATAACCTGTCACTTTCCAGACCTCCTGGGTGGTCATCTGTGTGCGTTCCTTATCTGTGACCAAAGGATCGGCATCCAGCTCATACACACCACAAAAAGTCATATTCTTGTCCTTTGAAGAGTCCTGCAAGGCAGTAAAGAGGGCTTTGCAGTCCGAGTATGTTGTGAATGGACTCTAGATGTGGTTTAAAGATAACTGATTAGTATTTAGTTGAGAGCACCCACTCCATCATCCTCATTGTCAGAGTCACAATCTTCGAATGGATGGTGAGGAGGCTTCAGAGCACCTCGAATCTCATCAGCAATCCCCTTGTCTCGTTTCCGCTTCTTCTGTGTGGATACTCAAGCAGTTTCTCGGCAACTTTCGCATTGTTTGAAGGTATAGTTGTCAGGAAGAGGTTTTTTACAACTGGGCCATGAACAGTGAGGCCCTGGGAGGCTCTGGTGGACACTTTCCATGTCAAGGAGTTAAAACAATTGCCACACAGTTTTGCAATGAGGAAACACGTAAATAAATTCACTTGTTGCAAATATTTTAGAAACATGTGATATACACGTGATGTTAGCAGAGGGGTCGCAGTGGGAATGTTCCTGTTCTTGGCTACTTCAATGTAGACTCGGAGTATGATCGTTTGAGTCTAGAATATTAGAATAGCAACTTGCTCTTGGCTACTTCAATGTGGACTCAGAGTACTTATAAAGCCTCAATCATGAACTGTATCACAACTGTATCGTAGTAGACCTGAATAGACCTGACACAGGTCTCTCAACTATCACACGTTGAGAGACCTGTAGAATTCCAAAAATAACTTGCATAGAGCCATTTTGTCACAGCACGTGCTGTGCACGCAGCACATCAGGATTTTCTAGTAATGCTTGTCACGCCTTGCTCAAGGTAAAAAAAGGCAAAAAAAGGCAAAAAAGGCAAAAAAGGCAAAAAAGGCCAGAAAGTGGCAAGCTGACAAGGTAGGTTTGATTTTCAAAAAAGCACTAATCACATGAACTATGTAGCAAGCAGAAAAGCTAAAAAAAGGTATGCAAGATGACAAACTAAGTACTAAACAAGTATAAATCCTGTGCTACCAGACTTCACCTTGCAGACTTGCTTACTTTTTAGCTTGCAGACAAGCTGGCAAGCAAAGAAAGTCAAAAAGAAAACCTTGAGATTACTGATGCATCATTTTAATCACTCTGTCGCAGTAAGTGCATTTTGACTTGATGTAACCTCTGGCTGACTATATGCTGTGATTTAGGTTCATTTAGTATAAAGAACCTTGCACTAATCCTGACACAGTCCACGGCAAACTGTCGAGGCCATGCACGTGAAATTCATGTGTAGGTCTCTTTTTTGCTTCGTATTTGCTTCGTACTTATCTTCTCTAACTTGATTATACAACTGAGACTGGTCTATATGATGTATGGAACTAATACAATGTTTTGATGCCCAACAGTGAGTACAATGACAAGAAATAAAATTGAATTGTGTCAATGTGAGTTATTTTCGGAATTACTTAGACCAGGCGGTCTGAAGAGGTCACGTCACATTCGACCTCTCTCCCTCGGATCCGCCTGGGGATGAGGCTAGTATCGTAGGTCTAGAATATCGAATTCAATTCTTGAGCATGTGGTATACTGTACCATTTCGAGCAGTTCGGCAGGTCACGCGTCACACACAAAATAGTTTGCCGAAATTTCGAGCAGGTTACAGGTCACATAGAGTTTTGCCGGACAGTCCAGGTAGGTGTCACACTACAGTATATATGTCCAGTTCTTACAGAAAACAGTAGTTACTGCATGAATGTATATGCATGTCTCCTTTATGTTCCAGACTGTCATCAAAAACTGATGATGAGTCTATTTTTGTTGGACAGGCCACAGGTGAATTGGCACGTCACGCCAACATCACGCAGGCTTCATTTTGCTTCCGTCATTAACAAACCAACGGCCTCTGCACCTTCCATTCACCTTCACCTTTTGGCTCTCAAAGAAATGGATATACTGCTGAAAATTTGGCCAGGTCACAGGTCAGAGTCCTACCTGCTGGGCCCTCCAATTCGGACAGTGTGTCACAGGTCACAGTGGCTGCCGAACTGCTTGAAATGGTACAGTAGACGAATCATTGTGAGGAGGAACCAATACATCTAAAGCTCTAGTGGGAATGCTGTGATTCCTAGTATGGCATTTAGGACTCAAGGACTTCAGAAGATCATCATATTAAGGAAGGAAGGTGTGTCAATGACCAAACTTGAAGGTTGTGCTTCTCTAGATCATAGAGAGTGAAGGTAGGGTTCCAGTTTGAACTTGAACATGGCATAGTGCTGATTGTTATGAACCAAATGTTCGAGTCACGGTCCCGGCAGTCACCAGACATTACTTTCATCAGGAAACTGAGCGACCACAAATTATTGTCACGACTTTGCCCAGCCAGGCTGTGCCGCCGTGGCTGTTCAATAAATATCAGCTTGTAAATTTTGCAGTGTAGGCCTGTCCATATCAGTCCAGGTAAATCCTGTATGGAGAAATCATCCGAGTCGAGCAACAGTCATATCACCTCACGCAGGGCACCCTTGAGAGAGGCTGGAGATAATTAAGGGATAATAAATAATATAGACTCAAGATTATAATTAAAGACAATTGAAGAGAAAATAACAGAATTTGGATTGGCATTTGGATAGCGCTGCCAAGGCAATCTGACAAAGCAATCAAATTTGGTAGGCAAGAAAGAACCTGTCTCGAAATGGGTTGCCCGCTCGGATAAACCTCGGCTTTCATGAGCCAGATTCGAGCCTGCATGCCAAGTCCAATTGTTTTTTTGGATCAAATAGGCTGCCCAACTAAGCAAGATAATCTAATTATTTAAATGTCTTTCTTATTGTGGCTATTTCAAGGTTTGAACCTATATTTGAAATTTTCTCTTAATTGTCTCTTTTCGCAACCTCGAGGGTGCTCTGCATGAGGTGTATCATAAAGATATCAATGCATCGGAACAAATTTAAAAGTGAGTCGTGTCTGGGAACGCAAGCAACTCAAGTGATCAATACTCAATCACTGCATTCAGGTTTAGCATAGGCTGGTGTAGGCTGGTGTAGACCACGTGAGTTTAGCTCAGCCCACGTGTGTCTACCTTGGCCTACTCAATGTCGATCTAAGTCTACTCAAGCCGAGCCGGCTAGACTCGGCTAGGCTGACATAGATGACATGCTTATCTAAGTCTACCCAAGTCTACAGGCTCTGCCTACACAACCTCTGAATGCAGTGAATTCGACCCACACTAGCAAGATATAACAGACACTAAGAAAGTCCACACATGACATGACCCACGTATGAACGGCGAACGCTGAGCAACCCTTGTGCAACCCATCCCCTTACGCACGTGCAATGTCACATGACCTTGTCAGACCAAACGCAAAACTGCCAGCACATCATCCCGCTTGACATTTGCTTTCTAATCCCAGCCTCAACTACTACTGTCGGCTGTGGCTTTGCTTCTATTGTCAGCCATGGCATTTTTCAGCCGGACTTGAGGTCGCTGAATGTGGTATCTTCTCAAATTGTACAGCTATCCGAATGTACTACAACTTGGGGCTAATAAAATGTATGTATTCAACTACTAATGCTTCATGGTGGTGGTCTGGGCCTCCAAAACATCGCACTTGACAGCGTTGGCTCAAATGTTTGGGGTGCTCGACTTCGATTCTCATTCATTCGTCGCTCCTTCTCCCTGCAAATCTCCGTGAATCGCAAAGCTCCAGTACCCTCTCGTTTCAATGCAGCAAGGATACGCTGATCATTAAATTGAATCTGATGCTCCAACCCATTCGCAAAATCCCTAAGACTTCTAAGGGCTTCAAATAGAGATTGTGTATTTGGATATTGAGTTTCACGACCCTAGGTATGTCTATCATTTGTCCGATTAATGTTCATCAAGATACTCACTATTTCATCGTCATCAGATCCATTTTCTGCATGCTCTTGAACCTGACCAATTGGCAGATATGGGGCAGTTTGAGGCAGATCTCCTTCACCTCTATCCCGTTTCCTTTCTTGTTGGCTGGCGCGCATATTACTAGCACGGCAGACTTCACAGAGCTTGAAGTCATATATTTCTGGAAGAAATTTGCGGCAGTTTTTCTTTGAGCAGCGTTTGGGAGGATCAGCAGTTTCTGACATGTTGATAGTGAAGGTTTATAGAAAGAAACACGTGTCGATGAAAGTGGCCAACACGAAAACGCGTCGAACAAGAACTAAAATTAGACTATTCTAACGATTCATAAAGGTCATGTGATATCTCACGTGCGTAAGGGGATGGGTTGCAGTGGGAATGCTTCCTATACCAAACTCGTCTCAGAAGCTACGTCGCAAATCAAATGCCGAGTGCTTACCAAGTGGCCCGATATCAACCCGGAATCTGATTCCTAGCCAACACATCCCCATCCTGATCCTTGACAACAACATCCAGACCGCATTTTTCAAGTATCGTCAACGGATGAGCCACAACCGGATCAATGCAACCTTTCCGAATGTTCAATTTGACAGTCCTGATACAAGCGACTTCATCTCGGATGGGAGGTTTCCAGCGAGACTGGATTACGTCGACAAAGACGCGCATGCTGAATGAATCATGCGAAAACCCTTCCAGGCTGAGTGAGGTGAGGCGACTGAGGAGGGGCTGTCGATCGTAATAGCTGTGTCCTGATATGCTCAGGAGAAAATCATCGTTAAGCATGGAGGGTAGAGATTCCTTAGAATCGTCAAAGTCAGGGTCTGACATCGAGAAAGAAGACAGAGAGGGCATCCTTTGGAGGATAAGGATCAAATCATTGGCGGAGACCCAGATGCCTTGAAGGGTGAAGGTGCTGATCGTCGAAGAGCATAACAAGAAAGAAGGGAGTAGTTGATGTGACCAGCGAGATCCATAATCTGCTTTCCACTGATAATCCCCATCAAGATACTGCTCGTCAGAAGGGTTGTTCATGATGGAGAGGGATTTCAGATTTGGAAGATCCATCGATTCCAATAACCATTCCATGTTTGCTGCATCGGTAACATCGCCGAGGAGAATGTCTAACAAAATGACATTAGGGTGACGAAACCGGGAGTCGACGGGACCGCTATTCAGTCGACTTGAGAAGGTTCTGACAACAAGGGTACGAAGGTCCGGTGACGCTGCAAGTAATTCTACAACCTTGGGCGCTTCTGAACACTCGACCTCCAAGTGAACGATTTGGTTCCAGGGAATCGAGGTTTGCTCCTTCGACATGTTCGAAGCAGTCAATGTATGCAGTTTGGGTGCGCCTTTGACCAGAGCACTGCAACGTTCAAATGGGCACCTCAGACGAAAGGTACGTAGGTTATGTAAACGACCTTCAACAGAGGAGAGTACCTCTAGGATGCTGGGGCGATTGCAATCACCAGCTAGACTATGCCATCGATGGGCGTGCTCGCAGAGCAATGGAAGACCTGGAGGCACCTTTCGGTCTAGGGAGCCAAGAAAATCGCGAAAATCAAGTGTAATGAAAAGCGGCGATGTTTTCGAGAGCTCGAGAAGTGTTTTGACGAGTAAAACATGAAACGGATGCCAGGGTTCTTTTTGCCCCAAGCTGACACCGCCGTGACTGATGTTGTTCCATAATTCAGTTGTATGAAAGGCGATAGAGCGCCAATATGAGCAAACAGAGGCTATTTTCAGTCCTGGAATAGCACTCCTTACGGGCCTGATAACATTTGCCACACCATGCTCGATGAAGATCTGGCGAAGGATTTCGGGGGGAAGTTTTCGAATGGGCGCCATCAGAGACCTGTTCAATTGAACCTGTCTATTGAGACTCCTTTTATCATTCTCAAGAGAAACAATCATCTCGTGCAACCTGGCTATGGCCGTGTCGTATTCCACGAGTTCTCGTTGCGCATCAGAAAGGACTTCGGTCAGTTGATCGTGGTCAAATGCGACCGGGGACTGGTTGGAACGAAGTCGGGACAGGATTTTGCATTCTCTGAGTTTTGTGAGAGCAGTGAACGTCGGAACACAGTCTGAGCATGACATGTTGTGGTCAGGAAGTTTAATGTCACGTGTGACGACGCCAAGTTGCCGCATCAAAATTCTTCAAGTTACCATGCCGTGCTCAGATTGCAAACCAACCTTTACTTATCTCAGGAAACTGAGCGAGTGCGAACTTTTATTACGACTTCGCTCCAACCAGGCTGCGGCTTTGTCTGGGCACGATGAATTGAATAGCCTTGTGTCTCATGCAGAAAAGGAACTCGTGGATTACGACAAAACCTTAGCGAGGCTGCACAAGACCATCATCTCATTGGAGAATAGGAAAAAGCGCCTCAACCGACAAGTTGACCTTGCAAGGTCTTTCATGGCACCCATTCGAAAGCTCTCTCCTGAAATCCTGCGTGAAATTTTCATTGCGCACGCGCCAACCAATTGGATCAGACCCAAAGTCTGTGATATTCCAGGGCTGAAGATCGCATCAATCTGTTCACATTGGCGCTCGATTGCGATCCGTACGACAGCATTGTGGAATAACATCAGCCTGAGGCTCGAAAATGAATGTCAATGGCGTCCACGTCACGTCTCTTTGGTCGAGACTCTTCTCCGCCTCTCGGATAAATCGCCTCTTTTCATAGCTATCGATTCACCGAGCTGGGATGTATCGGTGATACCTCCATTTTTTTCGCTGCTTTGCGATCAAGCCGACCGTTGGCAGAGTCTGAATGGGTCGTACATAGGCTTAGCCATCCTAAACGCATTATCACCTATTCAGGGTCGCCTGCTTTCTTTGCACATGTTCAACTTGAAAGGCCGGTTCAAGTTTTGCCGTAGGCTAGTGGAAGGTGCACAAAAGTTGCAGACATTGACGGTGTCCCGCATGTCAGGAATCCACAACACGGCCATTCCCTGGACCCAATTAACTCGCTTGGAGGTTAGGTATTCAGATTCTTCCGACATTGTGCGACTACTCGCAGACTCGGTCAATCTTCAGAACCTGAAAGTTCGCTGTTACTACCCAGAGCAATTTGATCCCACCAGCAATCCCGAGCAACCTGTCCACCGCCATCTCACCCTTACGATATTGGAATTCTTTCTAAATGATTACATGATGCACGGGCATCTAACTAGGTCGTTGGACTTACTCGACCTTCCAAAGTTACAGCACTTCTCCATCGTGAACACGTCTCCATATCCGCTCCCAGAGTCCAAGCGTCTATTTGAGGATGGGTTGCACTGGTCGAGCAAACAGCTCCCTTCATTCTTAGCCCGCTCATCAGAGATCACTACCTTCAATCTTGACGGTGTCTGGGTAGACACTGATGCCCTGATAATCCTTCTTCAGAGACTGTCAGCATTGACTTCATTGTCCTTATCTGAACCTGTCCCCCCCATGCTCAACGACAGATTTCTCGCAAGCATATCGGGACACGGACATAGAGATGGACAACCCCTTCTTCCTCGTCTCACTTCTCTGACCCTCGAGGGTCACACACTTTCATTCAGCATGCCCGTCTTCGTCGACGTAGTCTGCTCACGCTGGAAATCCTTTGCACATATCGAAGGCGAAATCGCGGTTATTAAATCTGTCAAATTGAAAATTAAAAGCGATAAGATATCTCCAGTCATGGTTCAATCATTGATAACACTCGAGAAGCAAGGTTTGAACATATCCATAAAGGACCAGGATGGTGATATATTGACTGAAAATCGAATTGGGGACTGATATCCAACTGATATCACCCGACCATGTAAGGCTTTCAATTACTGCTTGTTAGGTTTAACGAAATTAATTGCAGGACCTCAGGATGCACGCGTACTTTTGAATTGAAAAAAAGCATTGTTATTTGACTAACTATAATATACCTGTTTCGTCTGCTATGACTGATTCGTCGACCACAACACCGCGGCACCAATGAGATCTTTCGACAAACATCGACTCTCAAACTTGGGTGGGGCAAGTTGATCCGTGATCATCGATCAGGCTAACGGGAATGACGGTCAGAACGAAGTCATTCCGCATCGGCTCCACCTGCAATAGTCATTGCGGCTGTCAAGGATTAATTGGCAAACCCACTACAAGTGCGTAGTTCCCGGAATGGCACTCGCTGTGGACTTGATGCCACATCATGCGTACATATTTCTTCAGCCTCAACCTGAGCTATGCACTCACGAGACTCTGATCTTTGCGACTCAAGATATACTGAGCATGATCATTTAGAGCTATGAGAATCCAGAATATTAGTCAATAGTAACCTGTTCTTGGCTACTTCAACGTAGACTCGGAGTATGATCGTTTGAGAATCTAGAATATTAGAATAGCAACTTGTTCTTGGCTACTTCAGTGTGGACTCAGAGTACTTGTAAAGCCTCGATCATGAACTGTATCACAACTGTATCGTAGGTCTACAATATCGAATTCAATTCTTGAGCATGTGGTATAGACGTATCGTTGTGAAGAGGAACCAATACGTGGAAAGCTCTGGTGGGAATGCTGTGATTCCTAGTATGGCATTTAGGACTCAAGGACTTCAGAAGATTATTGTATTAAGGAAGGAAGGTGTGTCAATGACCAAACTTGAACTTCTCTGATCATAGAGGGTGAAGGTAGGGATACAGTTTGAACTTGAACACGGCATAGTGCTGATCGTTATGAACCAAATGTTCGAGTCACGGTCCCGAATATCAGCTCGTAAATTTTGCAGCATAGGCCTGTCCATATCAGTCCAGGTAAATCCTGTATGGAGAAACCATCCGGGTCAAGCAACAGTCGTGTCATAAAGACATCAATGCATCGAGTCGTGTCTGGGAATGCAAGCAACTCGAGTGATCAATTCGACCCACACTAGCAAGATATAACAGACAGTAGGAAAGTCCATACACGACATCCAATCCGAGCACAGGATCGAAGTTGGAACTTTTGTTCGAGTCCTATACCAAACTCCTCAGAAGCTACGTCGCAAACCAAATGCCGAATGCTTACCAAGTGGCCCGATATCAACCCAAAATCTGACTTCTAGCCAGCACATCTCCGTCCTTATCCTCAACAACAACATCCAAACCGTACTTTTCAAGTATCGTCAACGGATGAACCACAGCCGGATCAATGCAACCTTCCCAAACGCTCAATTTGACAGTCCTGATACAAGCGACTTCACCTTGGATGGGAGAAGGTTTCCAGCGAGACTGGATTACGTCGACAAAGACGCGCATGTTGATCGAATCATGCGAAAACCCTTCCAGGCTTAGTGAGGTAAGGCGACTGAGGAGGGGTTGTCGATCGTAATAGCTGTGTCCTGATATCCTCAGGAGGAAATCATCGTTAAGCATTGAGGGCAGAGATTCCTCAGAATCGTCAAAGTCAGGGTCTGACATCGAGAAAGAAGACAGAGAGGGCATCCTTTGGAGGATAAGGATCAAATCATTGGTGGAGACCCAGATGCCTTGAAGGGTAAAGGTGCTGATTGTCGAAGAGCATAACAAGAAAGAAGGGAGTAGTTGATGTGACCAGCGAGAACCATAATCTGCTTTCCACCGATAACCCCAATCCAACTCATCATCATCCTGCCCGTCACGGTTGTTCATGATGGAGAGGGATTTCAGATTTGGAAGATCCATCGATTCCAATAACCATTCCATGTTTACTGCATCGATAAGATCGCTGAGGAGAATGTCTAACAATATGAGATTAGGGTGACGAAACCGGGAGTCGACAGGACCGCTATTCAGTCGACTTGGGAAGGTACCGACAACAAGGGTACGAAGATTCGGCGACGCTGTAAGTAATTCTATAATCTTGGGCGCTTCTGAACACCTGACATCCGAGTGAACGATTTGGGTCCAGGGAATCGAGGTTTGCTTCATCGACATGTTCGAAGCAGTCAATGTATGCAGTTTGGGTGCGCCTTTGACCAGAGCACTGCAACGTTCGAATGGGCATCTCAGACGAAAGGTACGTAGGTTATGCAAACGACCTTCAACAGAGGATAATACCTCTAGGATTCTGGGACGATAGCAATCACCAGCTAGACTTTGCCATCGATCGGCGTGCTTGCAGAGCAGTGAGAGACTTGGAGGCACTATTCGGCTTGAGGAAAGAGGAAATTTGTGAAAATTGAGGGTGATTAGAAGCGGCGATGTTTTCGAGAGCTCAAGAAGTGTTTTGACGAGTGAAACATGAAACGGATGCCACTGTTCTTTTTGCCCCCAGATACTGACGCCGTGACTGATGTTGTTCCATAATTCGGTTGTATGAAAGGCAACGGAGCGCCAATATGAACAAACGGAGGCTATTTTCAGCCCTGGAATGACACTTCCTATGGGCGTGATAACGTTTTCTACGCCATGCTCGATGAAGATCTGGCGAAGGATTTCGGGGGGAAGTTTTCGAATGGGAGCCATCAGAGACCTGGTCAAATGGACCTGTCTACTGAGACTCCTTTTATCAATCTCAAGAGAAACAATCATCTCGTGCAACCTGGCTATGGCCGTGTCGTATTCCACGAGTTCTCGTTGCGCATCAGAAAGGACTTCGGTCAGTTGATCGCGGTCAAATGCGACCGGGGACTGGTTGGAACGAAGTCGAGACATGATTTTGCATTCTCTGAGTTTTGTGAGAGCAGTGAACGTCGGAACACAGTCTGAGCATGGCATGTTGTGGTCAGGAAGTTTATGTCACGTGTGACGACACCAAGTTGCCATCAAAATTCCTTGCAAAATTCTTGAAAACTTCTTTAAGTTACCATGCCGTGCTCAGATTGCAAACCAGCTTTTACTTCTCTTAGGAAACTGAGCGAATGCACACTTTTATCACGACTTCGCTCCAACCAGGCTGCGGCTTTGTTTGAGCACGAGGAATTGAATAGCCTTGTGTCTCATGCAGAAAAGGAACTCGTGGATTACGACAAACCTTAGCGAGGCTGCACGAGACCATCATCTCATTGGAGAATGGGAAAAAGCGCCTCAACCGACAAGTTGACCTTGCAAGGTCTTTCATGGCACCCATTCGAAAGCTCCCTCCTGAAATCCTGCGCGAAATTTTCATTGCACACGCGTCAACCAATTGGATCAGACCCAAAGTCTGCAATATTCCAGGGCTGACAATCGCATCAACCTGTTCACATTGGCGCTCGATTGCGATCCGTACGACAGCATTGTGTGGAGTAACATCAGTCTCAAGCTCGAAAATGACTGTTGGCGTCCACGTGTCTCTTTGGTCGAGACCCTTCTCCATCTCTCGGATAAATCGCCTCTTTTCATAACTATCGATTCAGCAAGTTTGGACGTATCAGTGATACCTCCATTTTTTTCGCTGCTTTGCGATCAAGCCGACCGTTGGCAGAGTCTGGATGGGTCTTACATAAGCCACGCCATCCTTAACGCATTATCGCCTATTCAGGGTCGCCTGCTTTCTTTGCACACGTTCAACTTGAACGTCCGGTTCGAGTTTTGCCGTAGGCTAGTGGAAGGTGCACAAAAGGTGCAGACGTTGACGGCGTCCCGCATGTCAGGAATCCACAACACGGCCATTCCCTGGAGCCAATTAACTCGCTTGGAGGTTAGGTATTCGCATCCTTCCGAGATTGTGCGACTACTTGCAGACTCGATCAATCTTCGGAGCCTGAAAGTTAGCTGTTACGACCCAGAGCGATTTCATCCCACCAATAATCCCGAGCGACCTGTCCACCGCCATCTCACCCTTACGGTATTGGAATTCGTTCTATATGATGATACGATGCCCCGGCACTTAACTAGGTCGTTGGACTTACTCGACCTTCCAAAGTTACAGCACCTCTCTATCGTGAACATGTCTCCATATCCGCTTCCAGAGTCCAATCGTCTATTTGAGGATGGGTTGCACTGGTCTAGCAAACAGCTCCCTTCATTCTTAGTCCGCTCACCAGAGATCACTACCTTCAATCTTGACGGTGTCTGGGTAAACACTGATGCCCTGATAATCCTTCTTCAGAGACTGTCAGCATTGACTTCATTGTCCTTATCTGAACCTGCCTCACTCCCCCCCATGCTCAACGACAGATTTCTCGCACGCATATCGGGACACGGACATAGAGATGGACAACCCCTTCTCCCTCGCCTCACTTCTCTGATCCTCGAGGGTCACACACTTTCATTCAGCATGCCCGTCTTCGTCGACGTGGTCTGCTCACGCTGGAAATCCTTTGCACATATCGAAGGCGAAATCGCGGTTATTAAATCTGCCAAATTGAAAATTAAAAGCGATAAGATATCTCCAGTCATGGTTCAATCATTGATAACACTCGAGAAGCAAGGTTTGAACATATCCATAAAGGACCAGGATGCTGATATATTAACTGAAAATTGAATTGGGGACTGATATCGCCCGACCATGTAAGGCTTTCAATTACTGCTTGTCAGGTTTAATGAAATTAATTGCAGGACCTCAGGATGCACGCGTACTTTTGAATTGAAAAAAAGCATTGTTATTTGACTAACTATAATAAACCTCCTGTTTCGTCTGCTATGACTGATTCGTCGACCACAACACCGCGGCACCAATGAGAGCTTTCGACAAGCAGCAATTGGCTGAAGTAACAGGCCTCATTGGTGCCTGGTGGAGAGTCAACGACTCGTCGATTCCTTCCAGACACCGCTATGTGTCTGAACCTGTTTCGAACCAAAGAAGTGAGTATGTGTTGAATGAACGACGGAGGAGAACGAACCATAAAGCGATTCAGACACACCGATCGACTCTCAAATTTGGAGTCTGGGTCTGGTCATGGGCATTCGGTCGTAGAATCCTTCTAGAGGGTAAGCGATGTGCTGGAAGTTGCTACGAAAAAGAAACTTCCATGGAAGAACCTGGATGAAGGGATAAAAACATTCATCGGTGCGTGAAAAACTGCGATTGAAAGAAAGATATACGTGCAGCATATAAAGTAGCCATGTTATTCCTTTTGATGTGTTTGTGCGTTTTTTCTGGAAGATTTCAACACGCTGGGATGTTGGAGTTAACATTGACAGAGAGTCAGACGACAGCCAAATTGATTCGCGTGATGGGTTGGATCAGGCCAGAGCTACGGTGTCTCATGATCGTAGGCCGACTAGTGCGCTCCTTTCCCAAGATGTCGAAGATACCATCGGTCCATATCCTGGAGTATTGTGCGTCAATCGAAAATGTCAAATTCGAGCCTTGAGATGCCCAGCATACTAAGTGGCAGGAAGCGGTGACTTTCATTAATATACCCAGAGAGGAAACACTCCGCGGAATGTTGAGGAATTGGAAGTGGTTTAGACTGTGAAATTCAGAAACGTTCCAAGATTGGCTATCAAGCGGATGGCAGGTGATACGAGAAGAGGACGCGTATCAAGTTTCTTGATCTCGAGTATGTTCCAGCAAGTCCCTAGTAGATCGGGGTACGCTAGGACTTGATTAGGGGGGCCGGTATGACATCTGAAGAGTTACTTTGGACGTGGATCCAGCTTCTGAGTGGCATCATTCTGTACAAGTAATATGGTGTGCCGGCCCCGGTTTTGAGGGTAAAGTTACTAGTAAGGCATCGGTTGTCGCGCATACGTCGAGTGTTATCACTGGCACTTGACTAGAAAAAAACAGCTGGAAAACAAATAATTGCGTATTTTGACGCATGCGCAGGAAGGATACCAGTGGCCCGATCAAATCATGATCGAGTTTTTGTCGATGCACGTGACATCAATGCTTCTATCATGAGCCGACCCGGACTGTACAACCCACAGTACGTTTC
>QLOY01001855.1:0-18417 GCA_003313965.1 Megacollybia marginata
ATATCATGAAGCTGTTCTACCTTGATCATCGGCATACTCTCTGGGCTCGGTGTTCAATATTTAGTAGCAAGTGTATTGTTTTTCTGCACCCTAAAGGCACACCATGCGGAACCCGACTCCCTGTCATCTGTTTGGCTTAAGAGTCGCACATCCCTGGATTCATGATGTGGTATTGTTTGGTCGATATCGCGTTCACTAGTAGTGGTGATTGTGAGTTGTTTTCTTGTCCACAGAAGCCTCTTGTTCGATCCTTGCACCCACAGTTCTAATACTTCTTTACACCTCTACGCGCTCTCGCTTGCAGTCGACTGGGTCACTACACTCTTGAAAAAAAAACAGCTACCGCAATCCCGATCCGCCCTGCCCCCTGGTCATTACCATTGACATGGGGTACTTAACATCATACAGTCTGAAGGCTCTGCAATGACTCCGAAACATGTTTTGTCTCCATTCCCTGCGGGTAATCCACGCATAACAACCAGTCTCACATTTCGTTCCCGCAATTAGGAACCCCTTCGCGATCTTGGTACCTTTTTCTACCGTGGATATATGTGGTTGTATCGCTCAACTGGTATAACGTGAGAGTGTGTTGTGTCAATATTTTACCCTCAAAGGCTGTCGTTCGATTCCCACCTCTGACAGGTCTATCAGACAAGACCCTGTGTCGTTGGTAATCTAACGTTCCAATTGTGTTGTATGGTTTACTTGATACGGAGGATATCTCTCGACTTAATTCAGTTTTTTTTCTTGCAAGCTGCGCATTCGGCATCTGTTGATTGCAGTTTGTATCAGCTCGTACATCGTACTTGAGACTGTTGTGCATCATTTCAACTCACAAGCTTGTCGTTCGATCCCTATGTACATATATTCACTCATTGCTATCCGAGCCTAAAGAATCTGGATGTCTTGTACGGAGTCGACCACTGTGAAACTCTTCCGTATCCATTTCTATTTTGAATACCTCGATGGATTTACTCAACAAAGGATATGATGCAGTCAGTTGTAAGCATTAGGGAAAAACATACTGCATCACGAATTTAAACGGGTTGATCGCGCGACGATGTCGATGAAGCTGAAGTCTTCTAGTCTATGATGCATGTGGTTCGCCCTAAAACGGGATGTGGCGTTTAGAAATGTCTATACTCTAAGAAATGGTCGTGAGTCTGTATACTTCTTTCTACTCCCCATCGCTCGCATCGCTCAGCCCTTCCACGGACGGCACGGCGTACCATTCCTTGTCAATCTGATTCTCTTCCTCATCAACCCGGCGTTGTTTCGAAGTCTGCGCAACGTTCGAAAGCACAAAGAATGCCGTCTCGGACAAGGTAATAGTCGGATTGGAAGCAGAGATAGCACGGAAGATGTAACGGTTGTCAGCTAAGCCTGCGGGGATCTTGACGACAAAGTAGCCTTGGACCGTCTGCACTGCGGGTGCCAATACGAGGTCAGAGCCCGAGTCTAGGTTGTGCAGAATGATTCTAATCAAAGATCTGGCGAGGTTCAATTTAGATGATGGGGTTTCTTGAGATGTGCTTACGGATCGGTCGCTTCAGTTATCCAGGTAATACGCACGACGTCAGGAACTGGACTAGGCGGATCGTGCAGGAACAGGGCGGTTGCGAAGGGAGCAACAGCGAGGGCGAGGAGAGCGATGCTGAACAGCATTAGACAGCGAGCAAGGACAAAATGGCAACGTACAGTGTTTTCTTCCACATTTTGACGATGAGGGCAAGAGACAAGCCTGTTTTTATACACGTGATATGCTCTCGCAGAAATGACGGACGCAGAAATCGCACTGACGTCACTTCTTCGACTTTCAGCCTACTCACCGTTTTCTTTCGTCTCTTACATGCTGTCAATTCAACTTTCCTTCGGTTCAGATCCGATTCTACATCGGCGATCGCACACATTGTTTTTTTTTGATATACTGCCAGTTCCATATACGGATTGCCAACCCGCTGAAGCATCACCCATCATCTGTCCGAATTCAAAGCCCTTGGCTGTTAACGGTGTATCGTTCAGGTACATACCTTGTGATTTTTTTGCCTTACTTTCCTTCTCTGGGTCATTACAGGACTCTATCGAGCTCTATCATCTAATCACCCTACCGGTACTTTCATTTCAACTGGAAGCACTGATTCTTCAATATCTGACATATTGTCCAATCCTTCAAACACGAGCACATCCGGGTCAGGCACGATCATTCAAACTTCACCGGTTCTTCGATCAAGCTGTTCGAAAAGCTTGTTAAGTAGCCAGTATCAGCATTGCCTATGGAAGCTGTGTGGTGCAAGTCGTACAGTGTCCTAACGATTCATCATGAATAAAGTTTTTACTACCAGTATGTTGCGAGTTCGAATCGCGCGTTGTTCAACTTCCAAGCAGCTTAGCCCATAATGTTTGGAGATTGCGACTATCCATGTTGTGTAACTCAAACTCGTACAGCGTCACGGTATTATGTTTTTGTCTTCAGTCAATCTTGGGTTTCACCATCCCATCGAGTAGCTAATACCGCATTGACCGTTTGATACTGTATAACGTAAGTAGGAGAGTTTCGTATTGTTATTTATCCGGAAAGGTATGTTGAAGTTACTCACATATGATACCTGCAGATGTTTAATCTTTTCCAGTGTGGCAGTGACCTGAACAATAAACAGCGCATACACCCTCCCAAGATTGGAAACCTAATCACATATCGTTTTCAAGAGCTTACCAGAGCTGGTGTTCCAAGGTTGGTCTTGTTGGGTATGACGATGTCTCTATAGTGAGCCATCTAAAGATTTCCAACATCTATGGATGAAGCAATCGACACGAAAAAGGCCAAAGATGGTGAGATACCTGATCATTGCGAAGCCTGCAGTAGGGACTAAACAAACGACTGTTTACTACTATAGTCGTATGGTTGAATTTCAGGAATGTCTTTAAATTCACCCCGAAAAGCTTACACACATTCGCTTTCTCGGAATCATTCCGAGCCAGTGCCAATGACCAACTTTCAAGATGAAAATTCAGCATGAGTCGATTCGTCCGTATCTTGATGTAACGTAGGAGGATGAGCGCTGAAGTAGGCGCTGAGAATGTCACATCTCGCATGCCATTCCACATGGCGGGGAACAGCGGTATCTCTGAGTCCTCGGTCTCGTGTCATGCCGGTTAAATTAAACTCCGACTGTACATCCGTCTTACTTGATGCTTTGCAAGATTGTAAATCTTGCGCTATTGAAGGGATCGGTCCGTATCCCTTTTTTTGTTCGCATTGTCATCAGACCGGGGACTCAAACGCGGTGGGTCAGATTTATAATAAGGTATTCACTATTGAGCTCTATAAAGAATGAAGGTCTTTTGCCATTGAACTTGAACTAGGATCACTTGATCGGTACAAGTTCAGACACCAGATAGCTTCAGGACTTCGAGTCTGACTGATACTACCAGCGTAAAATAGGGAGAGGTGGGCGGGTGATTGTATAAATGTAGTGCTATGCGACTGTTATCGAAGGGCGCGTCAGACGAGATGGCGGTTAGATGAAGATGGAAGAGTGACAGTCACAGTCACCAACATATAAGGTAACCGACTCGTCTTACACTTTACCTTATCTATCACTAAGTCTACTTTCAGTGGACTTAGTTTACGCTTAAGATGGATCATTGTGGCAACCGCATCAGGAACCTAACACTTTACTTTTAGCCTTGCACAAGCTTGTGCAACCCTAAAAAAGCTGAAAGTTGGCAAGTAAATAAGCTAGGTCTACTTTTAGAAAAAGCTGTTTACTTGCAGCTTGGATATATAGCCCACCCTACATCCCAATAACACTAGCTAATATACTGGAGTATGTTGAGTCTATATGACTATAAGCCACTCAGGCTCTAGGAATACCATGGGCAATCATGGTATTCAAATGTCCATTTTTTGTCTAAAAGGGGAAAAAGCCGAAAAGCCAGCAAGTAAAGTGTCAAAACACTGATGCGTAGGATGATGCTGAAATGACAGTGATCAAAATGGCTTGAACGGTGACCTGACTCCCCTACATCACCCGATGCCTTAGGCTTCTCATCATTGAAAAGCTTATTAATAAAGATAGTGATCATGTCTCCACTCTCAAGCTTAGCAATAAATGATCTTCATCACATCTTAGATGCTCGAGCTCATCAATGAATGATACTTATCAAAGTTTTGCCTCCACATTCAATTAATGAATGTGATTTAATTTAATATGCGAGTCATGATCTGCCATTTCAAGCAATACTAACAGCCTGTCATTCGACTTTTGATGTGGACGGGTGTATCATTTTAATGGATTAAATACTTGTCATATGCAGATCCAAATTAGTCCAATCAAATCTTTCTTGACACCCGCAGCGGCATGCATGACTTCATTAAAATTATGCAGTTGCTTCAGTCGCATTAATGAGAAGAGATCTGCTTGTGATATTGCGAAATGAGGACATAAATGGCCGCTAAACTGGTGGCTCGCTTTTTGCATCTTAAAGTTGAAAACCTTTGTCACCTGCTATCACCATGGTTAGGGAGCACTATACAAGGATCCATTTGAGATTCACAAGGGGTACACATCCTCCGCATCCGATCCCAGCTTTGGTTACAGGTTGATTGCAGTTGTTTGATGAGGTGATGTCGAGTTGCCAAAATCAGTAATTCAAAATGCAGAGAAAGGTTTCTCTTTTTGACATAGTGTGACATTCTCTACTCGATAAACAGCAATTCTTGGTTGATCCTTGGACCTTCTAGATCGTCCGTGGTGTGATCCTCAGATGAAAATACACATTGGTGAATTTGACAAGATCTATGGCTCCACAGTAGAGAGTCTAGAGACAGTGGTCGATGGAATGAAGAAGAAAAGGGAGTGCATGGTGAGAAGAACTTGAAGGTGTTATTGCATAAATGAATAACAACATACAATCAACCCAATAGTCATAGCAGCTTGACGAGGAGGATCTCTTGACCTGAACTGAACATCTTCAAAGTTCCATTTGTTGTTTTGGTTGTCGAGGTGCTGGCGGTTCCGTTTTTGGGTTCGACTTTTTGCATGCTCTTTCACTGCCTTAACTGTGTATTCACGAAATGTTACACCTTACTCACTTGGCTAAATCATGACATAATTACACACTCAGCTAATTTAAACACAGTCAGGCATCATCAGCCTGATAAGGTAACTCCGAGAAGCATGTGATGGCACCAGGTTTGAGGGTTAGGTTTGGTCCCCCCCCCATAAAAATTCGGGCAGCTTGGCTGCCCGATGACAGTGTGACTGAGCGGGAACCTCGAAAAAGTTAGGGCTATGATGGCCCTTTAGGGCCATATAACTTCCCAACTTTGTAAGGCCACACCTGAATTAATCCCTCCCCAATGACTTGAACTCATACCTAGTTGAATTACATAAACTACCTGATATAGTATCCGAGTATGTTGAGATCATGTCACTGTGTAAATTACGGTATATCAGCTGAGTGTGTGAGGTGTCACAACTCATATATACCCAAACTGTAGCGGTATAGTAGGTTTATTTACACAATACTTATGTCCACTGGCTTCTTAACCTATCTCCCCATAGAGTTATCCAGTTGGTATCCTCAGCTATTTAGGCACGAATTGTTAGGTGACCCTGATAGTGGTGTCTGGTTTGCCTGATCAGTGGTTAGAGCTTGTTGAAGTTCAAGCAGAAACAGGCCTATGAAAGTAAGGAGAGGTGTTATGACGGGATGAGAAACCAGAAGAGCACAAAACACAAGAATGCAACTGCTACAGTAAAGACAGATTTGCACATAGTGACCATCACTAAGAAGGATATGGCCTAATACGGCACTCAGCTTAGCTGGTGAGCAATCCTGTTTGGTTCTGCTTGGTTACCCCTTTGTGTTTCTGACTTCAAAAACTGTGATGCATTGCTCTAAGCTCAATTAGCTCACCCTGTTGGTCTGAGTCTGTCTTGAAGGATAGTATGGATGCATATAAACGATATCAACACATGTTAAATGATTCCCAACAATTGAATAATTCTTTCAATACAGGCAGACTCCAGGGTGGAGTCCCCATTTCCTGAACACCCAAGTTCTCAATCCGGGATCCTGCTCTAATTGGAATTGGAACATTTTAGAATTACATCATGAATGCTGATCAGTCTAATCTTTCATCACATTCATCAATACAGGCTTCCCTGTTAGCTTTCTTTCTCATCATCGAAAATGTTGAGCAAACTGTTGTCAAATTGTTGTATGTCGCTGTCTTCTCATTGCTTGTTGTCTGAACATCATTTGTTGGTTTGTTGGGTTAGCTCTGTCACCTTCATTGTCGCTGTCGCTCCTTTCACAACCCCCTCCTCAGCCATTGCATGTTGGAGACCGCATTAATATAAAAACTCAAGTTGGAGACCTGTAAGCTCCTCTCTCTCTATGCCATTCTAAAAAACAAACAAACCATTACACCAGATCTTCGATGGACCTATTCTTGCACCACCCAAGTTTCCATTCTGATCTTGCATTACAAAACACGGTGGATGTAGGACAAGGCAACATTGTCGTCGAGATCCCTACTGTTGATCCTCAGGACGGCTATACCATATGTGCAACCCCTGTATCCAACATCACCAATACCCTTTTGGCAACTGGCTTCTTTGCAATCTCGAGTGCTAATACAACTGTAACCCAATCTTCAGTTTCCAGCACTGCCAGCGCAAACTCCACCTCTAACACTGCTTCATAAGCACCCCCCCTTTTTCTGCTTTTTGAGCGAAGCTAACATGGCAATAAGTACCAATGCAACAACCACCCAAAACACCCAATCTTCTTCCTCCTCAACCGGTTTCAGAACCACCCTAACTATGACTCCTACCGACACGTCAGGGTCAATGTCCAACACCGCTGGCTCCTCAACATCCAACACATCATCCAACCTGGCAAACACCGGATCAAGCAGGGGGTCATTCAATGCCGGTTCCTCGATCAAAGCTCCTGTAGGGATTCTTGCGCTCTTATTTGGAGTGGTGGTGGTTGGGTTGTAAAGAAGCGATGTTAGAGTACCACGTTGAACAGAACTTTTTTTTTCTATCCCTAGTTTTGAGTATTATACCTCCCTTGTCTGTCTGTCTGTTGTTTGTCCACTGTCTGTCATTACGTTTAACAAAAGTAATTATAACAATGTTTGTTTGTTGTCTGAGATTTTGCGACCCTGGCATGGATGACTCTTGTGTTGTCATTGACAGTGACTGACAGAGCACTCATAGTAAGCAGCATTCTCAAACCAATACTGACCTGTATGTTGGATGCTGTGCATACAGTAAGTGCAGCACCATGGCAGACATCAGTTTTAAAGCCACACCATGTTTCATTCTTCCACTCAACATTTTATTTACCTCCAATCCAGGATTGGTTGTCAACTTGAAGCACCCACCATTTTTGTAATGTTGTATAGTCCAAGCAGTACAGCATTAATGGTGTATAATCCACATCGTTATTTTGGCTGTGACAGCCATGGTCAATCCTCTCTTTATGCTATTTTGTTCATGGCCTTTTAGTCACTATTTTGACCCCATGTTACTTCTCTATGGGTGCAACTGTGCAAGTTGTACACCATCACAACTAATGTAGCTATCTATTACCATGTGTTCAAGCTTTTAAGCTGTTCAGGTGTCAGTGCACATAATAGCCAATATGGCCCATAAAATGGTGCAAGTTGTATCACATCATGTGTATTTAAACAGTTGGTTTTACTATGAGTGGAGACTTTGGAGACTCTAGCAAGTTCAAATCCCACTCACAATGTCTGTTTATTGTCAGACCCAATGGATGACTCCTGTGCACCATTTGCAGAGCCACCAACATGTCTGACAAAGCCAGCAGACCAAGGGGGTCACGGGATCAAAATCCCACACATGGGGTGAGGGGGGTCCCACCTGACCGCTGAAATTTCTAATGCAACCTAACCCAAAATAGGCACCGATTGGCCTGAAAGAAGCATTAAAATATGTTTAAAATGTTCCTGTTACACTTTAGAGGTAGCCTAGCCGCAATGTAAAGCTTAATCGACACTTTAAACTATTTTCCCTTGCCTACTTCACAGAAGTATTCCTGCCTCAATATGGTGAAGAAGAAGCCCAAGTATGCGTCAATTATTGATAGCCTATGATGATAACTAAGCTCAAGGCATTAGAACACAAAACAATACAATTTATACGGCCGACAGTGTCCTTGAATGTCCTTACTGCGGCAAGGATGTGAAAGTCGGTCTTGGTGGAGAGGCAAACCTTCAGAATCACCAAGAAAAAGCTACCTGTAAAGCAGCTCAGGCACATACAGCCAAAGGGCTGGCACCACAACCAAAGCATAAGGAGGATGAAAAAATTAGTGATTTCTTTGCAAAACCAGTACCTCATATCCTGTCCAGAACCATCGCACCCAGCCCAGTCCATGCACCACCTGTACACTCTACATTTCCAAATGCCAACATCATTAGGTTGGATTGCGAGGATGATTCCATAGCAAGCATCCCACCAAAATCTGTTGATCCGAAGGCACGAGAGCTACTAGAAATGCTGAAACAGAAGATAGAGCTCATACCTTCATCGATCCCTGAAGCTGACAACCACAGTCCACTCTTTGAATTTGCCGCTGACCCCCCTCTAATTGCAGACAGCACCAGTGGGAACACAGCTAGTAATGAGGATGATGACTGGCAACTAATACTGAATCCAATGATGAAATGAACATTTGGATGGGCTCATGAAGGTCAGGATGATGACAAGTTAATTCAAAGGGGCCAGAAAGGATTAGATGGCTTCTGTCATGTAATGGCATTCTTCATCCTGCAACGAGGGCTAGCGTCTGGTTTAGTTGAGCCTAAGTTCAAGCTTCTGATATCTAAAATTGAAGAAAGGTAAGTCTGTGCTACTGGGTCAAAAATGTCACTCATCATCCAACAGGTACACATCGTTGGATATGCCTCCCCCGGCTTCTAGAAGTACACCACCTCTAGAAGTGTCATCTCCTGCAATGTGCAACGAGCTCGAACTTGAAGAGCATACCGTGATGACAGCACAGCAGGATGTAATTGATGTCGATGCAATCACTGATACATCGCCAGTCAAGACCTGTACTGGCATGCTGCTTGAGTTTCCAGAGGGCAAGAATCATTACACGTCGTATCCATTTGGTCTACATACCCAATATACCCTGCCATGGGATTTCCATTCAATCAATGACCAGTTCTACCTTCAGTCGAAATCATGTATGCGTGCCAACAAGCTTCAGGGCAAGGCTAAGTGTCAGGCTTGTGCTGAGCATGTACAGAATCCTATTCTGGTCAAAATCATCAACAGGATATGTGATGGTGTATACAAGAACACACCATTCATTTTCCAATCCATGGGTGGGCTGATTTCTCTTGTGCAGCGAAAAGTCGGCCAGATTGAAAATCTTCAGCTCTGATGCTTGGAAGCTTGCTGGAGAAGTTACCGCAGCTGGTACTGTAGGATCTATGCATAGATCCCTGATAACTTTCCAGAGAGGTTTTGAATAGATTCTCAGTAGCAAAATAAGCTCTACCACGGCATGATATGGCAAACACGGCAGGAATTGATTTATTTAAATTATATAATATAAAACCTATGCATAGATTATGGACAAACTACCAGCCTTATAGCAGTACTACATATAGGACAATAATAGGCCTGCAATGCTATATATATATATATATATCACCTGATAGGCACTATATATAGCATGCTTATGCATAGGTCACATGATCATATACCATAAGTAGAAAAGGCACTATCAGCCTATATAATACTAGATATGGGACTATGGGACAATAAAGGCCTGCAATGCTATATATATATTACCCAATATAGTAAGCTTATGCATAGGTCACATGATCTTATACTATAAGTAGAACAGGCTCAAATGTATGCATTTGAAGGCTGGTAACTGATATAAATGTAGTGTATATGTATAAGAATTAGGTAGATCACATGATCTGATTATAGCAAGCTATTTTTAGCTAGAGTGAAGAAAATGTAGAAAATACCAAATACAAAAGATAGGAAGATAGGGCATGGCATGCCCAGATTAGGCAAGTTATGACTGTGGGAACTTTTGACTTCTTTATATGGACAGATGCAGAATTTCAATGTGGTTCTAATGGTGGTATTCATTTTGCTATACATGCTCTTGTTCTTGCACAATTTGCATTTTATTTTCAAAAAGCTGGCGGTGAAAATATCAATAGACACATACAACTCCTTAAGAGGCATGTATATAGCCTTATATGGATGTATTCACTTGTCATAGGCTTGTATTCAACTGCTATAGGCCAGTATACCCTTATACTCAACCTATCTTTCACTCTGCATACTTGGCCCCAGTCAATAATAGCCTTTGCGTATATTGAATGCTAGTCAATGTCAGTCAATCCCAGTCAATAGATAATGAATCTCAGTCAATAGGTATTCAATACAGTGTCAGTCTATAGGTTTTGGATATATCTCAGTTTCAGGCCTAGCTTTCACTCTGTGGGTGTTCCAACTTTATAGCCCTCTGGCAGACCATCCAAGCCTTTGATGGCTTAAGATTTGAGGTCTACCATATTGGTGGATTCAGTGAAAATATTTATCAGCAGATCCATCAAGAAATGAAAATGGGTGCCCAGGTCAATAGCATTCACTTTGACATATCGGAATGGGTGTTCCAACTTTATAGACTTCTGGCAGACCATCCAGGCTTTTAGTAGCTTCACTATTCTGGAATTAGGAACCAATATATTGGTAGATTTCCTGAGAATATTTATGAGTGGATCTATCAGGGAATGAAAAAGTGTGATCAACCTGCCTGGTAGGTCTGGGCATCCACTTTCACACTTTTTCATTTCTTAATGGATCTGCTGATAAATATTTTCACTGAATCCACCAATATGGTAGACCTCAAATCTTGAATATTGAAGCCATCAAAGGCTTGGATGGTCTGCCAGAGGGCTATAAAGTTGGAACACCCACAGAGTGAAAGCTAGGTTGACCTAGGCCTGAAACTGAGATATATCCAAAACCTATAGACTTGAATACCTATTGACTGAGATTCATTATCTATTGACTGGGATTGACTGACATTGACTAGCATTCAATATATGCAAAGGCTGTTATTGACTGGGGCCAAGTATGCAGAGTGAAAGATAGGTTGAGTATAAGGGTATACTGGCCTATAGCAGTTGAATATAAGCCTATGACAAGTGAATACATCCATATAAGGCTATATACATGCCTCTTAAGGAGTTGTATGTGTCTATTGATATTTTCACTGCCAGCTTTTTGAAGATAAAATGCAAATTGTGCAAGAACAAGAGCATGTATAGCAAAATGAATACCACCATTAGAACCACATTGAAATTCTGCATCTGTCCATATAAAGAAGTCAAAAGTTCCCACAGTCATAACTTGCCTAATCTGGGCATGCCATGCCCTATCTTCCTATCTTTTGTATTTGGTATTTTCTACATTTTCTTCACTCTAGCTAAAAATAGCTTGCTATAATATCAGGAACGTGCAGACTGGGAGGGCACTTCCGTGAGACTATTGGTAACGCACCTCTATGTCTGATGTGCCCCTATTTGTAAGTCCAACGAGCTCCGAGAACCGGGGTTCGTACGGACACGGACTTTGTTGGTTTGACCTTTAGGATTCGGTCCGGAACTTTGTCGGAGTAACCGACAGAGATCCGGCCTAGTACCTAGTCAAGTCCGGAAAGAGGTTTTCAGGTCCGGAGGATGGGGAAGGCAAGCGGAGCAAAGACTTTCAAGCAGAGGATTTAGATAGATAGATTTTCTGTCTAAGGTACAGCAGATTTGAGTTGTAGCTTAAATACTACTGGACCGGAGTTGTAAGGAGTACACAGAGTAAAGGAGTCTAAGCGAGAAAACAAAAGTACAAGTGGAGGTAATCGGAGTTAACAGAATATATACAAGAAGGTCATGGGTTCAAGAAACATGTATGGAATGTGATTCAGTGATGACTTCGGTGTCAGGAGTTTGGTGGAGCGCCGGGCTGTGATCCAGAGGTCCGGAACGGGACCGGAGTAAGTAAGGAGTTGAAGGGGAAACACTCAGAAGACTTCATAGCAGAAAACCCCTTGAGATTTGTGCAAGGCCATAAGGCTGCGACTTGGGAGTGGAGATGCGGAGTACTGGCACGGCGTGTAACAGTGCCCCCCTTTTTAGGTCCAGAGCCCCGACGGACTTGTTAGAATGTTCTTGAATGTTCTAATCACCTGATTGTCCCAAAAATAGTTGACAGGTATAAGAAGAGCCCGGAAATTTGCACTTGTCAACTTTTGCTCATGTCACCCTCCAACTCGTCCAGCGATTCTGAAGAGGAAGTCCCTCAATCCGTGGTGAAAACTCTGGCACAATTGGCATATGAAAAGGAGGTGGCGGAGTTGGAGGCAGAGAAACAGCGGGTGGCAGAGAAGGAGAAGAAGATGGCAGAGTTGCGGACTGCGGCGGAGTTGGAGAAAACTCAGAGGGAAGAAGAGGAGAGGCTTGGGAAGGAGAAGCGGGAAGAGAAGGAGAGGAAGAGGTTAGAGAAGGAGGAGTTGGACCGGAAGGAGCAGGAGAAAAAGGAGTTGGAGAAGAAGAAGGAAGAAGAGGACAGGCAGAAGGAAACGGAGAAGGTGGAGGGAAAGGGGAAGAATTCCGGTCCTAGCCGGAGTAGGAAGACGGTGCCCCTGGAGATGGGGTCGAAGAAGGAGGAGATGACGCAGAGTCGGTGGACAGGAGGTTTGTTGAAGGGTGAGTCCAAGTTCCTTTTCCTAATATTATTGCTGATTCTTTCAATAGACCCCTGCGGCCAATGCACGGGTCGCGGAATAGCAGAGAGTTGTGTGCCCGGGGCCAGAGCTCGTGCCAAGGTGTGTGCACCTTGTATCAGGGCCAAGGTGAAGTGCTCCTGAAAGGAGGACGGGATTCCGAGCAAATCCTGGATTCCGACTTCCGAGGCTGGGAGCAAGAAGGTCCGGGACAAAGGGAAGGGAAAGGAAAGGGCGGAGGAGGAAACAGAGAAGGGTGACGGAGGTGAAGAGCAGAGTTTGAGTACTCTGTTGACTCCGCGAATGCGGAGACATTCCAAGTCGTGGCTGGACAATCCGGTCACGACAACTCGTTACATTTCCGACGATGATAGGTTGTCGGAATTGTTTATGAAGTTTGTGGAGGGAATGTCAGCGGAGCAGAAGAAGACTCGGGAGGCTGCGGAGAAATCGATGGAGGCGATGGAAAGGATTCTGGAGTTGACGGAGAGGATGGGGCGGCAATCCGCCAAGATGACAAAGTCGATCATTGATATGGAGTCGACTTTGTCGGGGTGGAAGGAGGAGTTGGATAGGAAGTGGAAGAGGGAGGAATCGGAGTCCAGAGGGAGTCAGAGTCAGAGAAAGATGAGGAGGAAGGATTATGAGTTGAAGCCCGGGGGAGGAAGTGGGAAAAAACCGGAGGAACCAGAGGAGAGTAGATAGTCGGAGCTGGCTCCGTTGTATTATAAATAAATTGTCCTTTTCTTGGATTTGGAAAATTGGAAAGAATCGGATTGTCCAGCAGTCAGATTTGGGATGCCGTAAGAGAAAACTCCAAGAGCAGAAACAACGAGCTATTGGATCAAAAAATGCCATAATTCGGAGTATGATGCCATAAGTTTCTCGACTTCATGGAGGAATCCATGGTCTGGGTTTATTTGGATATTGTTCATGGAATTCATCAATGTACTCCTGAGAATGTTGTAAGTCGTCTGCCCCTACCCAGGAGAATTCCTCATCGGTTCCTTCATATCCTGCCTATCGGACATAGTAGCGGATAGGAACTCTACAATGGCGATCAGTCTTGGAGTCTAGGATTTCACTGACTTCAAATTCGAGTTCACCCTCTACTTCGACCGGAGGCGGAGGATCGGGAATTTGATTGGGAATATTCTCCACGGGGATGTAGGGTTTGACTGGAAAGACAGGATGAATCCCGGCTAGGTAGCGAGGGAGGCGGAGTGTGACGGAGTTTGGATTAGGTCGACCAACAATTTCGAATGGTCCGAATTGGACTTCTGCAAACTTTTTGGTTCTTGATGAATTCCGCTGAGACATAGGCCTTTTGTCCGATCTTGAACTCCAGAGTGTCTCAGAGATGACGATCAGCGTTGCGTTTCATGATTTCTTGTGAACGGACTAGTTGGGCCTGTAGGAATTCAGAAAGTGAATCAAGGGTAACTGCGAAATCCAAAGCTGGTTTGCTGTTGACATCCTTGTTGTTGTTGTAGCCGAATCTTGGATGAAAACCTTTATTGGCGAAAAAAGGTGTAACTCCGGTGGCTGCTGATTCAGCGGAATTGAGAGCTATCCCTGCTAAAGGCAGGAGTTGATCCCAGTTGTCTTGTTGGTAGGTGCAATAAGTCCGAATAAACTGTTCCAAGGTTTGATTCATCCTTTCAGTTTGTCCGTCAGCTTCTGGATGATAACCTGCGGTGAAATGGAGTTGAATATCAAGCAGTTTACCCAGAGCCAACATGAATCGGGAGATGAAAATGGATCCTCGATCGGAAGTGATGTGTTCTGGAACTCCATGGTGGGCGAAAACATTTAGGAGAAGGAGTTTGGCGAGTTCTTCGGAGGTGACTTCTTTGGTGGTTGGGATGAGAATGATGTATTTGGAGAGTCGGTCAATGATTACAAGAATGGAATCGAAATTGTTGACCGGAGGAAGATCGGTAATGAAATCCATGGAAATGGAGTGCCATTGTCGTGGCGGAATAGGAAGTGGTTGGAGAAGTCCATAGGGTCTGTGTCTCGGAGCCTTGTTTCTTCCACAGGTAGTGCAGGATCGGACATAGTCACGGACATAAGTCCGAAGTCCGGGGAAGACATAGGCTTGACGGACCTTGGATAAAGTTCGATTTTGACCAAAATGTCCGGAGAGGACATGGTCATGGAGAAGTTGAAGGACTCGAAGTTTAAGTTCATCGGAGTTTGGGACATAGATGCGATTGTTGAGATAGAGAAGACCGGAGTCTTCTCCGATAGACCATTGTCCTGGATTCTCCGATTGAGCTAGATTGAGGCCTGCAATTGTTTTAGGGTCATCAGGATAAGCAGAGATGAAATCCTGATGTAGTTGATCCGTGTCAGCTATTACTGAGGCACGGAGTACCACTTCTTCTAATAGGGTGGCTCTGAGAGAAGAAGAGAGTTGATCATTGTTGAAAACTGGCCAGAGATTGTCGGGGTTGGCGGAGGCGAAGGTGGAGTTGTCTCCGTCTTTTAGATATACATCCCATCGGCGAGTTAAGGAGTCCGGTTTAGTTCCGAGTTTACCAGGGCGAAACCAAATTTTGATATTGAATTGGTTTAGGTATTCGGACCATCGGACCTGTCGACGGGTCAAGACCTTAGTGGTGGAGAAGTACTCAATGTTTTTATGGTCGGTGATAACATCAATTGGAAGTGGAGAGCCTTCAAGATAATGTCTCCATTGCTTGAAAGCGTTGAAGATTGCCAGTAATTCTTTGTCATGAGTATCATAGTTGAGTTCCGCTCCGACGAAGGTCCAAGAGTGAAAGGCGATTGGATGAATCTCTCCATCTTCAGCTTGTATGGAGAGTATAGCAGCAAGAGCGTAATCGGAAGTGTCAGTTTCGATGATAAGGGGACGTCCCGAAACAAAATGGGATAGGACCGGAGCGGAGCGAAAAGCATCTTTGAGTTTCTGGAATGATTCTAGACAATCGGAGTTGAAATTCCAGGGAGTATTCTTGTGTGTTAGTCTAGTGAGCGGAATTACGGTGTTTGAATAGTGTTCAATAAAACGTTGGTAGAAATTACAAAAACCGAGGAAGGCTTGGATGTCTTTGACCTTGCGAGGTGTAGGCCAATCGAGGATAGTCTGAATTTTCTTGGTGTCCATGGTGAGGCCGGACGGAGAGAGAATGAATCCTAGGTATTCGGTGGTTTGGACATGGAATTCGCATTTCTCCGGACCGCAGAACAAGTGGCTCTTTTAGAGACGGCGAAGTACTTCGCGGACATGTCTCTTATGATCGTGGATGTTGTCGGAGTAGATCAGTATGTCATCTAGGTATACGACGACGCACACATCAAGGAGGTCCGCCAGTACTTCATTGATGAATTGTTGCCAGGCGGAGGGAGCATTGCAAAGTCTGAAAGGAATGACTTGGAATTCAAAGGAACCCCAACGAGTCCGAAATGCGGTTTTCCACTCGTCACCTTCGGCGATCCGGACTAGGTGGTAGGCATGCTGGAGGTTGAGTTTGGTATAATACCATGCCTTAGCTGGAGCATCTAGAAGATCAGCAACGAGTGGAATAGGATACCAGTTTTTCTTCATGATTTTGTTGAGGCCACGATAGTCGACGCAGAGACGGAGTGATCCGTTCTTCTTCTTGACAAAGAAAACTGGAGCTCCGGCGGGGGAACGGGAAGGTCGGATAAAACCTGTCTTGAGATTCTCATCAATGAACTCTCGGAGTGCGAGCATCTCATCCGGAGATAGTTGATACACTCTGCCGAATGGTGGGGTAGAGCCTTCTTCGATGTCGATCTTGAGATCGTATGGTTGATGCGGAGGGAGTTGGTCTGCTAGACCTTCTGAAAAGACATCAGCGAAGTCATGATACTCTTCTGGAACCCCGGATTGTCGGAGATGATCGGAATCAGGTACAGTGAGCTTTGCTGCGCGGCAGGTAATATCGCAGGGTTGAATAGAGAATTGAACAGCTCCTGGTTGAGCGATGGCTCTTCTGAAAGCTGCTCCGTTGATGAGGGAGATGTCGATTTTAGGAGCCGGAGGAGTAGGAGTCGGTGTTCGAGGAATGTCCGAAAAAGGGGGTTCTACTCCAGAGTCAGCAACACTACTCGGAATAGGGACCTGCTCAACACCAGTGGAGTGGAGCAGGGTGTCTGGCAGAGATTTGGAGGAATCGGAGGGTACCTGGAGGATGGCAGGGTTGTTAGGACGGAATTGAAGTATTCCTTGTGGCCAGTCAATCAACGGATTGTGTTGGACAAGGAAGTCGTATCCCAGGACTATAACGCACTTGGAATCCAAAAGTGTGACGAGAAATTCTCAGTCAACAACCTCTCCAGACGGAAAACGGACCAGAAGAGAGATGGAACGAGTTAAAATGGACAGAGAAGTACCATTGAGAAAGCGTAGTGTTACTGCAGGAATACTACGAGTCGGAATTGCATGTGTGTCTACAAATATTGAATTGATGAAGCCATGAGAAGAACCGGAGTCTACAAGTCCTTTGAAAACTATGGTGGAAGCAGAAACGAGATCGGAAGTCAAAGTAATGTACAGGCCGTTGGGTCTATTAAGAGCGGCAGCATTAAGAGTTACCTCAAGTGTGGACTCAGGCTTAATGCAATCCCGGATGTCCACAGAGTATCCGGGACTGCTAACTAATTTTCCGACTCCTCTGGAGTCGGAATTTCATCAGCCGGAGTTTCCACTTCTACTTCTGCTGCTCGAGCAGATGCGTTCTTCAGTCGATTCGGACAATTAGCAGCGAAGTGTCCTTTCTCACTGCAATATTTGCACAGCCCTTCCTTGATTCTCCAGAGTCTCTCAGCAGAGGTTAGACGATTGTCTGTGGTGAGATGAGAAGCTTGTGGTGCAGCGGAAGCAGAGGAAGGGGATGGATTCGGAGTTTGTGGCGGAGGATGAGAAGTGGTCGGGGTTTGGCAATTTACTGTGTTGGACTGGGTCGTGGTTGTAGTATTCGAGATTGACATGGTAGTGGTCTTTGGTTTGGTTGGAGCAGAAGAGTTAGTGGACTGAGTTTTCCTGCTGCGTTCTTGGTCATGTTTGTTTACCCAGTACCAACCATCAACATTTTGAGCAGCAAATTTGAGTTCCGCCAAACTCCGAGGTCTTCTGCTTTCTCGTTCCGTGAGTTTTTGCCAGATTCAGGGAGTGAGACCTTTCCAGAAGAAGAAATGAAGTGCAGCATCGTTGAACGGAGTTAGGACTGCTGCAGCGTTAAACGCACCAATATAGTGAGATATGGGTTTGGAGGAATCCATCTCCAAACTTGCTAGTTCTTCCTGTGCTGTTCCGGCTGGGTCGAACGGTCTGAAATTTAAAGACAAGGCAGTGATGAAGGCTTGAAAGTTGGAACGCCAACCAGCGATTGGAGCATTAGGATTTTGAATTTGGACAAGGATATCGGGATTAAAATAGTCCTTGGCTACTCTGGTTAGGTAGGAGAAGGCGAAATTGACTTTCTTTTCTTCTGTAGTGAAGTCCTGTGGACGATCGTCAAAATGCATATGAATCTCTACCAACCATGACCAGAGTTTGTTCGGGTCTGTTCCGGAGAACTCCGCGGGTTCTTTGAGACAGGATTTATTCGAGGCTGGTTGTTGAGG
>QLOY01001856.1:0-10519 GCA_003313965.1 Megacollybia marginata
GCTGAGTTGATTTCAGGAATAGCTGTAGGGCCACCTCGCATAACCATGCATCGGCAGTGTCCATCGAGAAGAAGGGATCTGACACGAGTGGGTGTGGTAGGAGCTACGACAGAGTTGAGGTCTTTGGGTTATTGGCTGCTTGTGATGTACCCAGTGTCTAAAATTCGAGATGTCTTTGAACGTGGGGTTGGATTGCAGCGGCACGAAGACAAATGTCTTGTTCTTGAAAAGTTTGAATGTGAGAGGGGAAAACCACATCTCCGGGGCTTCTAAGGAGAAAAAGGGATCATGTTTTGGGTTAGCGACTTGCTGAGGGAAGAGCTGGCTCCAAATCAGTCTGGTACACCCAATTATCGATTTCTTACCTTGCTACGATAGTCACAAAGTTCCTGGAAGGTTATGTCAGCGTCCATGATGGATGAAAGCCACAGAACATGGAGGAGCAGCACTAACAAAGTGGGAGTAGCAGCGCTAACAAAGTGTCGATGGTTTTTATCAGTGAGACAAGAGCTCTTGTCTGCCTCTGGCGAGATAGCTCTATAAAAGCTGTCCACAGGATGGGGGTCGCTGCACAATACCCGGACCAACTACCATGTCTGACTATTGACTCCTTCGAACCAAAAATGATGTTGGCGCTGAGATGCGCAGACTCATTCAAGAATGAATGGGGTTTCCACCTCATCCCACCCAACCAAATACTAACGGACACAGGTTTGTTGTCAAGATTTGTGTCAGCAGTGGCCATTGATTCAATGATGCTGGAGAGCATTATCAGTTGGTACGTCTTCTATTAACGAAGCTGAAGAGACTCACAGCGGCAGTGCATCGCACCAGAACATCGTCACAAACCATGCATGCTTCCCGACTTCACTTTCTGAGAGCAGATGAGGCTGAAAATGGAGCATAAGGCCTATCTGATGATTCTACATGCATGATATGACTCGCGAGGCAAACCGTGGAGTGATGAAGGCCCTGTGCCTGGACACCTGCAAAACTTGTATGGATTTAAGGCCATAAGCCCTCCTGAGAAGCCTATCCCACTCTGTCTGACACGAATCATTCTGAACAGAACCATGGCAGCCATCCACAATGCAAGGAAACGCCAACGCCACAGCCTCGCAGGCAGTTCTGCATTGGCATTGAACTTCTTTGAAGTTTCTGATGACAAGGACACTAACAATCATCGTAAATGCTGCCAGGGCTCAACAGCGACATTAGATGGAGGACGAGGTTTGGATGCTGATGAATTGAATGGATGCAAGAAGGCAGCAGAGTATGAGATGGAACTCCAGATTGCGCATGATGAGCTCCTGGCATGGAAATTGCAGCATGGTGAAGTCTAATGTGATATTGCTGCAGTGGAATAAAGCTTAGGTTGTAAAGTAAAATGAATATAAGATATTAGAGGCAAAACTCGGATGGAGTTCTGCAGCGACTGTCACCAACGGTGAACCGTCATTCAAGGCACAAATGTTCAGCTGCCTGACACAGAGCCAGGGCTTATGCCGGGACGTAGATTGATAGACATAGATTGATAAGGGTAGTTGTAGGCAAAATGGATAGGCAGCACTCAAATGGAGTGCCGCAACGACTTACACCTACGGTGAACTGTCGTGATTGATTGCATCGAGGGTAGTGGTAGGAAAAATGGATAGGCGGCACTCGAATGGAGTGCTGCAATGACTTACACCTATGGTGAACCGTTGTTCGAGGGCCAAAGTGTTCAGCCGCCTGACACAGAGCCAGGGCTTATGCTGGGACACAAAATGACTGCGTCCAGGGTGATTGTTGGAGAAATGGATAGGCGGCACTCGAATTGAGTGCCGCAACAACTGACACCTATGGTGAACCGTCATTTGAGAGGAGACAGGAGGTGACTTGTGATTTGTAACATGACGCGTCACTCTTTGTGATTCATGCAAACACCATCAAGTACCTTTCTGCCCAACGAATCATCCGTACCGGTAAGTACCAAATTGCTCATTGTCCTCACTAACAAATTGAACAGTCTTTCTATTCACCCCTCCTTCCTGTGATGGTTCACCGTAGGTGACAGTCGCAGCGGTACTCAAATCGAGTACTGCCTATCTCAAATGAAACTCTACTATCTCAAACGAAATTCTATACAACCTGCAATGAAATCTCGAACGTGTCCTCTCACAACTTGACCAGCCTTTGCTCCTTCCTGCGACGGTTCACTGCTGGTGACAAGTTGCTGCGGTTACTCCATCTGAGTACCGCCTATTCTCGAACACAACAATGGTACTGACCCACGCAGACTTGTTTTGCTCTCCAAGTCTGCTCCTCAAGAAGTCCCTATCAAATGAAGTGAGCTCAGGCACAGAAGGTATCTCTATTCAGCATGCGTCCGAGATTACCCTTACTTATGTTTGTACAGGCTGCTTCATCATTGGTGCTGTTCTCAATGACGGTTTCAACTGTATCACGGCCTCTTCCTGCGACTTTATCCCCTCGCCACCGATTGGAAGTAACCGTGCAGTTCACGAACAGGCAGACTTTTACTTTGGTGAAGACGACTTCCTTGTCTGGCCTCAGCCTCACAACGTGTTGCTTCCACATCTACCCTTCATTCATCTTCGTGAGCATGAGCTTCAGAGCTCAGAACGGCAATTTTTGTGGAATCTACCTGAGTGCAATGACTTCACAGTCACCGACACCCAGTTTTGTACTGGAATGGGGAGGGTCCATCCATACCTCCTCCTCCCTTTCTACAAGTTCTGCAAATCTCTCGTAGACCGTCTAGACACATTCAATTCAGAGGTATCCAGCAACTCAGCAGAGTCGAACTCTATATTCCCGGCTGCTGAAACAAAGCTACTAAAATCTCTTCAGCTGAAGACCCTCCCTCTGCTCAACTGGCTTGAGTGCGTACCTACAGGTTTTCGCACCATGTGTCGTACCTTTCATGCATTACAACGAAACTTGCTGGAACTCGAGGGGCTTGTCGACTACCTGCTTGAGCACCGAATGCAAGGTATAGAGACTGACCCTGCATCAGAAATCTCGATTACAGTGGGTGTTTTCATGTACAGTATCGATGACGCTCTATGTTATGAAGCCATGGGTATCTGCCACTGGTTGATTCGACCATACAAGATTGTCCTTCAGACAGCTGTTCATGAAATCGCCTACCTTCAGCAGCCGGAGCAGTGTGGGCTGTCCCCTCTCTGCTCTCATAACTCTCCTTGTATCTTTGTAGGCTCGGTGTCAGACTCCAAGTTATATGCAGCTATCTCCACCTTTGCCCAAAGTTTGTTGGGATATCCCGACCCATTCAATGCTGTCAGCCTTCCAGAATTTATTCCTCCTTCCTCCTCCCTGCAGTCAGCTGGCCCTCAGCGCCAACGTGCATTGAGTGCCAAGGAACAATTTGCGAAGACCCGTTCGCCATGTAAGTAGCCTTGATTTCATTCTTTGGGTTTTCGTACTTACAGCTAACTAGATGCAAAATCCCAAGTATCGAATAATGGTCAGCGTAATAAATTTGAGGATCCAGTTCACCCGTTCTTCCCGCCATGTATTCCAGCGTGGCGAGATGCCCTTGTCAACATTGACAGATCACCCAGTCTCTATGTGTTCCAGATGCGTGCATCTGACTTTGGGTGCATTGTTCCCGAGCCAGCCTCCTTGGTGTCCACCCAAACTGAAGAGAAATCGCTATTAATGATACGCGTCTGGCTGAAGGTACACGGTCTGTGTCTACTCCATATCTCACTGAAGTCTTCGCTGGCACAACCTCTCCCTAACACATTGTGGAACGCCATCCTCACTGCCGAATACGCTGCTCAGAAAGCTAGAGATCATGAAGCCAGCAAACGAGCTCAACACCGAGAGAAACTACAAAGGGAAATCGTGGCATTATTTGGGAACTGTGTCAGTGGTGATAGCGGTATTGAAGTCCAGTCATCCATCGACTTTGGACAGGTGAATGCTTCCTGGTTGGGAATTCCTTATGGGCAGCTTGAACGGGAGCATTTTGAACAGATACTCTGGGAGCTTCATGAGCTATGCTTTCGGTATGAGTTCCATGCTTTGGATCTTCGTGCTCGTCTTCATACACCATTCAAGGATGATCCAAATTCAGAGAGTCTGCTCATGCAGTGCTTCCCTGACAATTCACTTGGGGTTCTGATGTTGCACGCAGCAAACCATGGCATTGTGAGTCTCTCCTCTCAAGAGCGGGCTCATTATTTGTTCACAATGGCCCGCATCATGAGCCGTTGGAAAGGAATTCCAACGCGGGGTCTGATTACTCAAACGAAGAAATTGCACTGGTCGTTAGACGAGGTGGATTCATTGGAAAGGGAAATTGCAGAAACCTATACTCAGTTGTTCTTCAACTGCTTTCGTTGTGCTGCTGTTGTTCCCCACCACCTTTCTGACCAGGCAGTTGGTCGAAATCCTCTGGTTGGTCGAAGCCATGAAATTCTTCTAGCTCCTCATGTAGAAAATAATTCGACAATCTTGATAAACTCACAGATAGTAAACTGGTAGGTACACTGACGGCATATAACAAGGATTGACCTTCTCATCAGAATGTATTGTGTTATGAATTGTGGCAATGGTGGGCCCAAGGCCCCAAAATTGTATTGTGTATATTATTAGAATATTAATACAATATCAAGTCTGTGACAATGTGTTAAAATGTAATCCCACAGCAGAAAGCCCAATGCCACAGGGAAATCTGAAGAAAAGTGTAATCCCACAGTGGGTTTCCTTAAAAGGAATCCCACAATAACACGCAATTCGGCGTCACTCCTTTCATGCAAAACCTGCACCTTTCATGCAAAATCCGCATGCATGCTACAGGTTTTAGCACATACTATATTTGTGTCAGGCTTGCTATATTTGGCATTTGTCCCTAAAACAGACCACATCAGGTGAAGCATTCACCTATGGCAACAGGAACAGACCAACCTCTTGACTTTGTCTATATCTAGTCTTTCAGCCTCGTATCCAGGCTTCACTTGACTGGGCTTGGGAGGGATGGAACCATCATAAGATTCGCACTGCCTGAAATTGTACACCCATCACATTGTATGAATTGAGCTGAGAAGAAGCTATGAATCAAGGGTACTCCAGTGATTCAGGTGATGACATTCAAGATATCAATGATCTCTATGGAGTTGTGATGTGGATGGTGATGGTCAGATTCCACCAGTTGAAGATGATCATGTGTATTGAGTCTGTTGATTATCTGACCTCATTTACCTGTGCTGCAACTTCTGTGAATGCAGATGATGAGATCAATGCTGCATGAGCTAAGATGGTAGGTTTTGACCTACTTGAGGAAGATAAAAACTGAGAATAGAAACATTTTCTAGAGCAGTACTATATTTGGAAATGCAGAACTAATTAATAAACAGTTTTGTAAAGGTGCCAGATGTAATGTGCAAGGTGCTAAGATTGATCAGCTCAGGTGCCGATTCTAGCAGATGCCAATTCTTGCTGTCATCAAGGGTGTGAATTTTGATTGAAAAAGTTGTGAAAGGTGCCAATTTGAGAAAGATGTGAGTTTTAGATCAAGTGAAGGTGCTGAAATTTGACCATTTTTTTGCTCAAGGTGCGGAAAAAGTACCATTGTTTGCTAAAGGTGCAGAAAAGTGTAATTATTTTACACTATATCGCCCATACAATGTCCCTCAGAGTCACTGCAGGTTAATCAGTGTCAGAATTAGCATCTGAGTTTTTCAATAACTGAGATATTTGCACAATGTACTAGCCAGATTAATTAATGCGATCTACAACCTGCATAACAAGATGTTTCAATGCAGTCTTTGCTGAGCTGTTAGGAAGAGGAGATATGATGTCTATTGCCTTGTCGACGTGAGCCTTTGCCAGGCCCTTGGTCCGGGATAAGGCATTCGTTTCCCTGACGATCTCAACAGCCTGGGACAGTGAGTATACGTATAAAGTCGAAAGTAGATCTTACCCTCAGCATATCTCCTGGTTGATCAAGGCGTCGGTCGATTAGTTCTCGTAGATCGTTGCTTTCCTCCATTGCGAAGAAAATGGGAGCGGTAGCAAGCCCAAGTTTCAGATCATTCGCATTAACAGGCTTGCCTGTGGCCGCAGTCCCCTCATAGTCAAGGACATCGTCGATTAGCTTTAAATTCCATTTAGATATGTGCAAGACAATATAAACTGGTACCTGGAATGCCATCCCAAATTCGAGGCCATACTGGAATGCAATATCTCTCCATGGATCGCTCTTGGAGGCGCCTCCTAGAATGACTGCACATTCTAGAACTGTCGATATCATACTGGCCGCTTTCAGTTCAGTCTTGCGTAGATAGATATCCCAGTTTAATCTTGTTCCCGTTGTTTGGGAAAACTCAGTTTGTAATAAAGACGCTTCTGCTTGGAGCAGCTCTCCTTCAACAAGGCTGGTGACGATGCCAGAAAATAGTTGCATAACCTCCTGCTCTTTCAGACCTGCGCAGATAGACATAGATTTGCCAATCAAATAGTCACCGCCCAGGATTGTTGCTTTGTTTCCAAACTGAGCCGGAGCAGATGGTGCACCCCTGCGAAGGGAGGCCTCATCTATCACATCATCATGAAGGAGCTGTTGTAGGTTTGAAAGTAAGTTTGAGGCAAACTGCTCATAGAATACTAACAGATGCGACATGGAGCAGCTCTACCGCTTCGGCCAAACGGAGTTGACTTGTCAATACAGCGTCTAGAATTGAGGTTAAGATGCCAAAATTTGAAACAGAAATGAAACTCGCTTTCAGGTTTCTCGCAAGAAGTACTATCCTCGAGTTTCGTGTTCCATTCAGACCCGAGTCCATTCGTTGCTTGGGCCATCAGTAGGATGAGGATCGGACGGATAGCTTTCGAGGGTCTCCGAATGTAATAGGATGCAACTTCTTGTAGCATATTGCAAGACGAGGACGTAGTATGTTCGACCATGTTTGCTTTTAACTGTTCAACTTGCAAAGCAAGAGTCTGCTGCAAGTCAAGTTTCGATTTCATCTTGGACTCTAGGTGACCAGATGCAGGGATCGAGGGAGACTCTATCTGTGTCATCTGTCCAAAGGTTAGAGAGGATTTACTAAAGGAAAGAACTTGTATGGAGATTAAAAAGGTGTGAGATGACTCCAATTGGAGTTCCTGCATCAATCGTTTCCGAGTCTAACTACAATACACTATGGCGTTATCAATGTATCAGGAGCGCAGCTCTCCGTCTGGTATGTTCTCCAAAACAATTTGTACACTAACAATTACCTAACGGATATCGGGGGCGGGACCAGCTATCGATCAAACCGGGATGAACTGGTTCAGTTACTTTTGGAATTGGTCCGCTGTCAGCGGAGTGATTAAACCACCAATGCTGTAAATCTAAATCAGCCCTGGGCGTACCGGTATTTAATTTCGTCGTTGCGGGTCGCTTCTGAATATCAATTGGCACCAACAAATCTAACTCAGATCTTTCAACTGGAGATGGACTCGACCTTGTATGCGATATTAGCAGCATTTTCCGTCTACTATCTCGGTCTCTACCTTTACAAACGAAGTGCCCCGTCTCTTCGCAATGTAACTGGGCCACCACCTATGAACTTCCTTTTAGGTATTTTTCGAATCTCCTCGCTGAAGCTTACACTGTCGATTTCCAGGAAATGTACCGCAACTCATGCTTACAGAGGGGTACGAGTTCCATACCCATCTTGCTCGATATTATGGGAGCGTGGTCAAACTTCACGCTATTTGTGGGGTAGGTACATGAAAGATACTCAACTCATAAGTATTTTATATGTTTTGGCAGGCTAAGCAACTCTATGTCTTTGATCATGTTGCTTTGCATAGTATACTGGTCAGGGATGAGCCGATATGGAGAATGCCAGAAGTTTTCCTTGCGTAAGTATGCCACTAAAACTGCTCTTCGCTGCTCATTTATCAGCGCAAATCATTTAATATTTGGTCCATGCCTAGTCAGCACTTCAGGTAAGTGATCCTGGTGTCTCTATGTCCCGCAGATCCTGAAATTATTAGGACAACGACATAGAAGGGCACGGAAGATCATGAATCCACTCTTTTCTCCCGCTCGTATGCGAGAGATAGTTCCCGTACTTTACAGGATTGCTCATAACGTAGGTACTCCTGCCATCCGGGGTCCTTCAGTGACACAAACATTTCGATAGATCAGTGACACGATCTCGAAAAGGGTGGAAAGTCAACGAGAAATAGATATGCTTGCTATTCTGGGAAACACATCGCTAGAGTTCGTTGGACAAGCTGGACTGGGTCATACATTCGCGGCAGCAGGGTCTGAACAATTGAAAGGAATGAAGCAGCTGTTGTAAGTTCGCAACTGCCGATATAAATGTAGCCTTGTTCATTTTGACTCCCCAGATTCTTGGCAAAACGGATGATAATACCAATGCAGCTTTTGCCACTCATCCTTCGCATTGGTTCCCCTACGTTACGTCGACGATTGCTCAAATTCATCCCTCTTCCGGATCTCCACAAAGCTACCGTTCTGGTAGATGCAATATCAAACAGCACTCAAAATATCTTGAACGGAAAAAAGGAGGCCATGAAGAGAGGTGATGAAGCGGTGTTGGAGCAGATTGGACATGGAAAAGATTTGATGAGTCTCCTCAGTGAGTATACCTCACGATCTTCATATATACATGCTGATCTTTTCAGTGAGGGCGAATGAATCTGTCAAGGAAGATGAAAAGTTACCTGAAGAGGAGCTTCTGGGACAGATGAACGTGGTGCTGTTTGCTGGAGTAGATACCACAAGTAGCACCATGTCTCGGGCGCTACAGGAATTAGCTATGCACCCAGACCTGCAGAGGAAACTTCGGGATGAAGTTACTGAAGCAGCAGCGCATGGGGACATCGAGTATGAGACACTGTCTGCGTTACCTATTCTTGATGCAGTGGTTCGGGAGACCTTGCGTATGTGCGTTGCTTTATTCCATTTCTGTTCATTCATGCTGACTGGAGATTTTCTAAAGGTATCCTGCAGCTGTCACAGCCAGTCGTCAAAAGTGAGTGCACCTCTATCAATTCAACACTGTTTCTGACTCTATGTCAAGCTCAAAGGACGTCGTCATGCCGCTTAGTACCCCAATGATCGGCGTAGATGGTCAACGCATCACTGAGCTCCTTGTTCCAGCCGGAACAATTGTTCATGTGGCTATCAAAGCCGCTAACCAAGATCCTGCGATATGGGGTCCTGACTCCACGGAGTGGAAACCAGAGAGGTGGCTTTCTGAGTTACCTAAATCTGTAGTTGATGCCCAGATTCCTGGGATACACCCCAAGTTGTAAGCGGGTTTTATTCCTTCATTTACATGAATTTATAAGCTCCAGACTTACCTTCATTGCTGGTCCTCGTGCTTGCCTGTAAGCTGCAATCCAGCTTTCTTCAATAGGTCAGCTTGCTGATGCTCTTCTTATAGGGGCTATAAATTTGCGGAGGTTTCCATGAGTGGGTGATTATTTTAATTCCTTTCTCTGACTGACCGTCTATCGTATGAAGGGCTCAATCTAGCCCTTTTGGTAAAGAAATTCGAATTTTCTCCTTCAGATAAGAACATCATTTGGAAAGTTGGTGTTGCAGAGGCTCCTACAGTTGAGGGAAAGCATGTCTTGCCTCTGATAGTTACTCCCATTCAGGTTGTTTGATCTTGAAGTTGCTTCCTCGAGCGTGATAGAACTTTTTTCCAAGTAAGGATTTATGTAGTCCTGATTTGTAGTAAGTATTTCATTATATTGATTGGAATTGTTTTACTGCAAAGAAATCTGATGAAAGCACCAATATGTTATCGCTACCTTGAATCCAGCAAGAACTCAAATTACCATATAAGGCAGGATGGGGGGGTCCTGCACCAGGCTGAAATTTCTGATACAACCTCCTACAGGATTTTTGCATTCTGTGACCCCTTGACTTGTTTAATGTAAGAAAAAGCAATGTAGACTCAGACTCAGATCCTCCCCTTCTGGTGAATGCAACTGCATGCTGCATGCTCCTTGCTTCGACATGCTCTGGTCAGGTGCTACATCGCCAAATTTTTTGGCTGACCTGGCCAAGACCCAGCCAGATTGTACCCTAGCCTGAGCCGTGAGCCAGACCAGGCAAGGGGCTACTGGACCGAAAATCCCGGACCAGACGTTGGTAGGTAGGTTTATATGACTAGTATAGATCCTATAATGTATCCTATTGTTGATATTAACTCACTTGAGGTAACAGTTTGAGAGACAGCTTGATGGGGGCAAAGACTAAACAAAGGCGGGTATGGGCGGTGGGCGGAGTTATCAAATTAGGCAATTCACGTGACCCACAGGTAGGTTCCCCCAATAGGGCCTTGAAAATTTAATCGACATCCGGTACTTATTTTTTTTCCAGTACCCCCTTGAGACCACGTTCTACCCGGTCACCTTCTCTTGTCGTTGGGCGCTTAAATAACCACCATCCACTCGCGTTGCCGTGTTAACGCTAATACGACGAATCGAACAAGCCGTTACTTGCTAGGCCAGGCGA
>QLOY01001860.1:0-10413 GCA_003313965.1 Megacollybia marginata
TAGGGTCGACCTTAAAAAATAAACCGACCCCGTGTGTGATATTACAATGCCGAGACCCCCTTGGTGACCTGTAACCGCCATGAAATTTCGGCAAACTAATTTGACTGTGACGCGTGACCTGCCGAACTGCTCGAAATGGTACAGTACTGTACCCACTAGGACAGCACTATGAGGTCTCTGCGTGTATGATTGATATATCCCAGTTGAACTCGGAGTCGAAGGGAGGAAGAAACACGTGTAAGCAGCCTGAGTTCTATATCACACTCAAACACTGTCATTCATTCCACCCCGATCTTATCAGAGCTCTCTATCTTTACTTGTTCCTCATTGAGAGACTGCTATTCAAGCTTCAAGACTCAAAGTCGTTGTTCTTCTCCGCGGCTGATGAATCGAGATATCAAACTGCTTACCAACTTTGAGTCAAATCTACTTGTAGATCGGAGTGGGTATGGTGTCATTAATACCTCATGAGACGAATTATGCCTGGATATCCAAGTTTGAGAGGAGATCAAGCCACGGAATCGATTCCGGTCGGAACTCGGCTTCAACTTGAAGTACTCATACACATCGAATTTTGTAACAAGTGCGATGGGGAGCTATAGAGTCTCCATAAGATACGCGTGGCTGTACTGCGCTACACGGGACTTGAAGCTTGAAGAAGTACAGGAATTCCATGTGAGAAATGGCATTTTCAATGATTTTGAGTTCGAGAGCTTGTGGCACGTGATGCATGAGCATCTTTGCTGCAATCCTTGTTGGCACCGACGCGAAATCACTTGCATACAGCACTAGTGGGCTCACACTTTCTTCCATTATACTTTCTGACCTTCTCTCATAGATGGTACATGTCTTGACTTGTGGTAAAGCGGAATGCAGTCGCGAACACTTTGGCAGGGCATTGTAAGTTTCAGGCTTTCGTCGAAGCCTTATGCTTTTCGTACGTACCTAACAACTCTACAGGACATATATCTAGTCTGTTATAAAATGCCTCTTTGGAACAGAGCCTGGATTCTTATTTTCTCCGTCCTTGGCGTGCTGTCTTATGTATCCACAAAATGACCCTCAGGCTACAGCTTGACGTCCACAACTGCATCAATCCTTGTTGTGAGTGCTGTTTTACTGTTGTTTCTCCCACTGACGCTTACTTCCGCAGCCTGCCGTCGTCAAGCAAGTGGGATCATGAAGAATTTCCGACTTTAGGTGAGGAGTGTCAGGCGGACGGGACAATGTCTTGTGTCGTGTGCGTGGAATGAGCAAGGGAGAAATCGACGGACCATGCACAGGATACATTTTTTTCCGTTGGGTAAGCGTCTATAGTCCCATAATCTCTGCGACTGAGAGGTTTGCAGCATGCAAGGAAGGTGGACTTCTATGGGTACGTCTACAACTTGGTTCCCGTATTTTAACTGATCGTTAACCTGCAGGTTACCTGTTTCGTATACCAGCGTTGAGCAAATCCAAATTGTTGCCATACCCCTGCGTTCGCCAGCCTGGTTGTCGTTCCTTTCCCTCGCCGGCTGATCTAGCACTTGCGGAAACTTGCCGTTCTCTCACTTCCGCTGTGGCTTGCCACCTTCAGCAGCTTCTTGAAAGGAGCGGCATTTCGGCCTTGTGCCCAGCTTCTTGCTGTATAGCACATCTCGGCCATCCACCCTCAGGCTCGAGAGCTCTCCCATACGCCAAAGACAAGAGAGGCTAGTCTAAGCGTTTCTTGACGACATCTTGCTCCTTCTCAATTCGCTAGCGGCTCCAGCTCACGCCTTTGCTATCCCAAACAGCATGTGTGCTATAAACCAAGCTCTGAGCTGGAGGTTTTCGCAAACGGAGAGAGAGAGTAGAGCCGGGAAGGTGCATACGGATGAGGAAGGAGTGGAAACGCTGTAAAGGAATGATCTCGAGAGACGTTGACTCGGAGTTGTAACGGGTTTCTGTTTATGTATATGGCTACCAAGTTCGATACAGGTATACTGCTTGTAGCTTGCATTTTGTATGCCTAGGTTATAGTATAGATCATCGCACTAGGCTCATTAACATGTGATCATACTCCTCTTTGCTTCCGACTTTGACTTTGACTTGTCATCCGGTCTCTGGCCCCTTCGTTATGCTCTATCTCTGTGTCGCGTCTTCGGGAGTTAGTAGTAATTCGTCGGGGCCATGTCCTCGCCCCGCGATCGGTCTATAGGACCCCAACCTCTACGCACAAACGCGACTCTCATGTCTCGACAAACGCCAAACAAACGCACGTCTCGACAAGCTATTCAAATTCGAATTTTGTAAGTGGCACTCAGGTTAATATCTCATTTAGAATTACGAATCGGTTTCTGCCAGCAGGTACATACTGCGAAACTGAATTTCACGCTGTCTACGCGGATTGAGCAACTGAATGCACAGATTTCTGTTCCGTATATCGAGAAATTGTGGTCAAGGGACTCTGAGATTGCGCTTGGAACTGAGCCTATACAGAGAGCCTGAGAGAGGGTTCAAAGGCTAAAGCTGTTACTGGTCCGTTTCTTTATCTCGACATTCTATTGTAACGGTTCTCTGTAGGTCAGGAAGCTGTCGAAGGAGGCGGATTGTTCTCATGAGGGGAGGATGTCTCTGTTCTTCCCAGTGCTCCCTACGAAGAAAGCGAACCCGGGTGTAGTGCAAGAGAGATCTCAGGCTGTCGACCGTTTCTTTGTTCTTGCGATATCCAAAACCGCACCGTCGGGAGACTAGGCTGAAAAGCCTTGGGTGGCGCTCGTCCCTCTATTCCTATTACCGCTGGTGCCCGTAGCCGATCAAGAAGACTTGGTTAAGATCACTAAGGAAGAGTCGGTTGAAGGATGTAATGGATTCGCTGTAGGGAAAGAAAAAGAGCGTTAGGAAGGCCTTAGGCCTTTAGAGGTTATTGATAACACTTATGTAGGTTGGTTCCAGTCCCTCCATTCGACACGCAACTGATAGTATCGTTCTAGTGCAAGATGTGAATCCGCCTTTATCACGAAGATTTGCTGCACCTTCTCTTTCAGAGAATCCCGAGCTGCCGCCACCGCTGCCACCAGTGGATCAGAACTTGCAGTTCGAGAGATAACGCGTTGGGAAGAGCATGAACTATGCTGAGCCGAAGCTTCATACGTGAGTATTGGGCTTTACTTTTGGCCTCTAGAGGCGGAACGATGGTGGTTCGCCGTCGATTGCATGTTACCTTTATCTTTTCTACTCACATCTATTTTACAGCGAATTGCGAAAAGCAGATTCAGAACTCCAACGGAAATCCACCTTCCTCATCATCTGACATCCACAGCAAATAATACATCGCTGCTGCCTAGGGAGACACCATCACCACCACCCATTGAGCGGGAAGCAATCGAGAACCGAGTGTTGGTACCAACTCCACCCTTGCTTGCTAAATCCTCATCGATCGAGTGTTGCTTGTTAGTCACTCTCCTCGATACGACACATACTTAACTCTTCGTATGGTAAAGAATACCGACACCAATATTGTCGCTAGCCTTGTAGCCACTAGTAAATGAGTGTCTGTGTACTTGTCCAAGCGGAATCATGTCCTGAATCTCGGTTCTCGACCGAGTTTTCGAAGACGCGTTGCTTCCCACACGCGACACGAGATGATCTGGATGAGAGACGAACGGAGCTCTATTCGTCCGAACGAGAGATCCTGGTGGAGACTTGCTAGATGACGTCGTTAGTCGCGGTGAAGACGTGGGTAGCCATTATCCCATCCTGAGAATCCGGAAGCACCCAGCGTCGAAGAAACCACACGCGAAGATGAAGAACCCAATGGAGGAATACTTCTCCTAGCGCCGTTCCTGCTACTCAGCCTACCGTTAACACGAATGCCACATGTGTAGCAAGGATACTACAAACCTAAATTTCGAATCTGTTAGAGTCTCCACCATTACATCCAGCGCCTCGTCGTCGCCTGTAGAGAAACAAGGAAACTGCCATCTAGGAATTTCTCCCCGGTACTGGCTACTTCTCTATCTCCTCTCGTATGCGTAATTTCATCGCTACGTTCGCAGTCGCCGCCCGTACATCAGAAGGTCGATCAATGTACGACACAGAACTATCAGATTATAGAAAGTTATAACATAACGAGATAAAAAAGTGGCCAAATATCTGTACCAACCTCTTGACTGTGCATTCTCCTGAATGGCAGAACTAGGTCCATGCATACGCTCAAATTAAGGGGGCATGTCAACGATCTTCAAACTTGTTATTCAAATCTCTGGTTCTGGAGCAGAGGGTCGATGGTGTCTTCCCCTTCGTTTCTAAAACAGAGGGTAAGGCACGGAACCACTGCCAAAGGAATGAAACGGAACTTACCGAACGTCGAGCGGAACACAAGTTGCACACACCGACGCCTATGTCTTCTATGAGTGTATGTGAAAAGTCTCTGACGTCTTGAGAAAATTGAGATCCAATACGTTTGTTGGACATGGCTTACAAGGAAGTAAGCAAAGCAAAGCATTGTCGCGGACCCGTATTTGTGTTTATCACCCCCGATTTACTGGGATCTGGTTTGTGGCAACTCTCGGAGGGAGATATCGGAGATGCGACAGCAGGCAGATAGGATACTGAAAAGTGAGCGAATATCACTCTACCACCTGGCTTATATCGATGGGAGATAACCTGAACATTTTTCGAACATTCCTTTGAGCAACGAGGAAATAGAACAGGCGAGAGTATACCTGCCACCTTGTATCATAATTGGGTATCATTCCCTGTCCTCCCTTTGTTCTACGTGGTCAGAGTCCATTCTGTCGAAACCAGCCTCGATGTTCCGGATGATAGCTCCCTTATCACAGTCAACACAAAATAGATTGTAAGCCTGTCCAACAACGCTGAGCATATCATTCAAGTATTCCATGATCCCAAGAAGAGAACAAAGACGTACCTAATATCACCATTGAAACGAGATCATAGTATTATGAATCCGTACAAATAAGTAGACCTATGGATCCCATTAAGGAGAGAGACAGTGCCCAGGTCAAAAAAAATACGAGGAAGCAATGCGTCAAGTCATTGAACGACACTGTGGTTAATCCCGTGGGCTTCGGAAGGAAGGACCTGCGAAAAGGATTAGATGTGAGAAGCTGGCGGAAACGCGAACCTCTTCAGCTGTGTTGACGAGACGAAGGCTCCAGTGATGATAGAAAGGATCTCGTATCGGCTGTAAATACTTGGCTAACAAAGAAACGAGAGTAAACATACATCCAATCACCCCTCTCCCGGCTCCGTGTGCGTGATTCCGGAGCAACGCATCGAGAGTAAAACATTCGTTATGACCCATTGAGCTATAGAGAATCGAGCTATTAATTCGCAATTGGGCTAATCAATCGCAGGAAAACAGGGTTGAAAACCTCATATCGATCAATGCAAACCAATGCGAATTAGGTTCCCCTGGTCCCTGGAATGCCCTGTCGACCGCGCTGTAAGTTGTAACCAAAACTATAGGAGTATTGATATTATAAAGATATGGCGTTAGAATGCATAGGGAAGGACAGCCCCATGCATAGAAAATGTGCTAGGAAGAATATCGAATGGAAGGTTCCGAGAGCGAAAGCCTGAGTGTGTGTGGTTGTTTGGTTCAGCGTCTAAGCATGACGTATCCTGGTGTCAATTTCATTGCGCGTTCTACTCCTTCAACTTCATCATACGTATGCTTCAAACTATCTTTCTACCCTATCCGTTGTTAACCTTTACTGAATATCGGCTTCTCTCCGAGGCTCCGAGTCGAGGCTGTTTTGAAAATTCAAAATTGAACTCCGAGTCTGTCCCAACTCTGTCCAAGTTAACGCACTTTGAACGCACTGTCTTTGCTCCTGATCTTGATTCATATCAGACTTGCAAAGGCAATTACTTTTTTCCCCGAGTCAAGCTTCGAATGCGTTTATGGGATGTCGGGAGAACACCGATTGGCTGGCCCGGTCCGGTCAAACTGTACACTGGCTGGCAATCGAGTAATCTTTGGGCCAAAGTAATATCTGATCTGGAGATGTCATCCTCAACAAAAGTTCTGTCACTATACCACGTCAATCTGAATCGAAGTGGATTGTGAATTCGGCTACTTAAGGATCGCTAAGGATCGGAGTCGTTCGGCCGAAACAAATGCTACCCGCTATGAGGGTTCAATATTCAATTGGCGGATCAGCATCAAACCAGGAAGTATACCCCCTCCTACAACGACCTGGAAGATACTAATGCCCTTCATAGCGGCGGGAAATGCGGGAGAGGTGCCACAGCGGCAGCTTGACATCGACACTTCGTTCATCGACAATCATCTCTTATGAAAAAAGCCGGGGACAAAGATCTTCCGAGAGCTGGAAAATCGCGAAAATTGCTTCCTCCGAGTCATGACTCATCCTACTTCGTACAATCGACGCACACTGTGATTGTATCTCTGGTTTAGCCTACCCTACTTTGCGCTGGGATATCAGTCTTCAAGTTTTCTGATTGGCACAGAAGTTGCTACCCCGGCTTCTGAATTTGGTGACCGAATTCTTTATTAATAATCAGCACACTCTCCTGTTTGACAAGTAATTCGACAGGAAAACGATTACTACTTCTTTACCTGTGGCAAACCAAGCGGGAGTACGTAGCACCTGAGTGCCAGTGGACGTCATTCGAATACGATATCCCTTCCCTCTCATTCACTCCGCAGTAGTGCGGCAGCGCAAGACAGGTCACAGGTGGGATGTGTACTCATTCAGTGCGTGATACCATTTCCCTATCCACCGGGATATCATATTATTACATTGGTCCGAGGGCTTGAAGTCTTTCTCCAGCAGAAGAATCGGTCGAATGCGTCTTTGCGGTCTAACAAGTAGATATCAGCCCTTGTTAGATACGCGATAAAATCCAAGGGGGTGTCGGCATTATCACAAGCTCAGAACGTTCGTTACCTGCAATTCACTCAGTCTCAACTTGTCTCAACTCACTCGCAAAACAGGCGCCCTATTGGGACGAAAGTAACGCTTGCAGAGAAAATTATTCTCTTTCCCGTATGTCATTGCTAGAGGCTGTATAACGAGGGGCAGCACCGTCTCCATGACGGAATGACACCCAAAAACTAATGTAAACGCGTGCAGGGTCGGTTGAGAAAACAAAATCCATCCGTACGTCGGATTTCGTTCCCCACAAGTAGCAGGACTGTGTTAACGCAAGATACCGAACCCAAGACAACGACTGTGTGGAAAGATCCATACGGTTGCACTATATCGCTATCGTAATGCCCTAAAGATTAGTTTTGTGGTTAACCAACAAACCAGATTAACCTCGAGGCATTCCCGCATCAGCTCCACAGCTGAGTTAAAGACTGTCAGGCCAGAAGACAAAGACTAAAACAAGACTGGAATATAGGCCGAGCCTATCGTGAGATTGGGGAGTTTTTGCGGTGAGACGAACAAGTAATCGAGTATGCGTGCCGCCCTGAACGCAAGGGTCACACGTATCTGGTGCATAGGTACATTCCGTTCTGGTCGTGATGAAAAACCGGTGAAACCCGACGAATAAAGTGAGCTCGATATGAATCAAAATCCATCACGGTTCTGTTGATACACCTGTTCCGCATCCTAAAGTAGCACCACAGAAGCTCCGAGCTGAGCGGATTGTACGATGTACTCGACTGGGGAGCTTGAAAACGCCTTGGCGTGCAAGGACCGGAACTCGCTTGTCGAAATCTGGCATGGTTGACTGATGTGTCCGCTGAGACCAAACACATTGATGAATACGCGATTAAAAAAGGTATGGAAGGCCCACATTGGACAGGGAGATCCAGGCTGTGACGATCCTAAGTGGCATACCCGACGAAAAGGGTCGCCTCACTGCATGATATGGTATCAGGCACCGAGGTTGGCGGAGACAAGCATAATTCAGAGGAACTCCCGTCGCCACCTCGGCGGAGAAAGATGTGGCACTCACGAGTCACCGAACAGCAGAAACCATGATTTAGTAGATGGCTGGCATTGCAACCATGTCATCAGTAGTAGCTGAAACATCCCGGGAGCATAACAGATCGCTGCGGGTAGCAATAAGGAATAATTACGACCTCGGTACGACCTCGGTGGTTGAAGCAATAACCACTGTGGGCGCGGACACGTGGAATCCAAATAGGTAACATTTGCATGATGTTTGCGTAAAGCTATGGTCAAAAACATATGGGGAGTATTTTTCAGCTGGCTTACTTGGGATGCAGTTCCTAGCCTATGAGTTGCAATGGCAACGTCCTCGACGATGTGACAAACAGACTATATATAGCGTCATCGTGACTGCACTTGCCGTGATTGCCGACGCGGCTCATTAAGCCGCATGTTGGATTATCGATTATCAACCCAAGACGACTGAGAAACAGTAAGACTCAATCCGGAGGTTGGCACAGCAGAAGCATACTGATTAATGGACAACGACATGCTTGGAACTTCCCGCTTGAGGCATATCAGCTATTACAGACTCGGAATCATTGAGCGAGCATAGTTAGAGCAGATCTGTAAACTGAACACCATGATGGTGAGTAAAGTAATGGTTAGAACGGCAAAAAAAACATGCAATTAGCAAGATGTCCTAAAGCTTGAGCGAAAGAGCGGTATATCAGAAATTGCGGAACCAGACGTTCTTCTGCCGCCTATAATCCGAATGCTTGGTTACTTGCATTGAAAATTTTCGAGAGCCTAGCCAAGTACGATCCAGACCACTGACTTATCAGTAATTTTAAAGTTGGGGGCGTTGAACTGAGGAACAAAAGAAAGCCCGCTCCACATTTGCAAATATATACAGTTCTGTTACTTGGTGTTTTCGGCAGACTGTAACGACCAACAGATGTTGCTATATGTGAGACAGATCGTCACAACCATTATATATCGCTCGCGTTTCTGTCAAGACGAGTCCAAAAGCTCCATTGGATTTTCGTTTTCCCTAGGATGGTCAAGTATATTGGGACTCGCTCAGGCTGAGACTCAAATCAAACTTCCAGACAGTTTTAGCCAATTTATCATTATCTTTGTAACGAGAGGAGCGTGGATGGAGCGTGGATAAGTATCGCTTCGGGTCTATTAGTGTTCCTTCTAGACCATTCAACTGATGAGGATGTGTGGTGCACATACAATCTATGATCACGCAAAAGGTACTAGTTACGCTGACATCTGCCAATGACAATCACTTGTCACATACATTGCCATCAGGCAGGACGGTCCTTTGGTACTGTGACAGGCTCTCAAACACCGCTGAGATACTTGGGCGGGATCAAAGTGGAGCTCCGGAAACAACATCGCCGAGTTTCAACACACCAGACGTTTCTAACTAATCAACTTTAGCTGGATGGAGAGAAATATATCTGAAATTAGTCTTGAGCGGACCGTCTCGACTGTATGTACACTGTTAGCAGGTCTCCATGCAAGATTTCATTGTTTGATTCTGAATGGTGAGCTATCCAAATGTCACTAAGACGTCACCTTTTTTGGATGTTTATAGCAGCTGAGGCATGACTGTCCTCTAGTAGTCACACCTTTTGGAAGCATTCTGTAAAGCGCTCAAGTTGAAGCTGACATGAGACAAGGTCAGTATTCATTCTTCCCGCGCTCATACGACCCTGAAGCTCTGATAGAACATCCTTCAGAGTCGTTTGCTACCAACGGCAGCCGAGCTGGGATTAAACTGATCCTCACGGCGACAATGTCTCTGTAAAACGTTGTGCCTATAATGAACGTGATCGCAGCCCTCCACTTTTTACTGATAAGTGAGATGAGGATGATGATTAATAATCGATAATCGATAATCTGCCAGGTCTTTTCGAGCAGTACCAACTTTGTGATAACACACCGAAGTTCCTTGCATCCCGGATGGTCCTTATTTAGACGCCCCATCGGGCCATCATGCATCAGCCATATCCCAGCCTAATTGAGCGGTTGCAACTACCGGCTTATGAAATAGTCCGATTTTCCGAGGAGGCTCTCGAAATTTGTCAAACGTTCTCCCGTTGACCATTTCAGGGACGTCCTGCCTGATGTCCAGTCCTTAGCGGCTCGGCCATTAGCTCCGGAAATAAGTGGCAAGAACAGGTTGTGTGTTTTACGACGATACATGGAAACCAGTGTTTACTACAAAGATTGATACGTGTTAGGGTAACGGTTGTAACTCAGAAGAACTGTTACGCATTTGAGTGAATAGAGATCGTAAGCGCAAACACATCACTTACAGTAGAACCGCTATTCATTGGGGGTGTTTTGTATCGATCCCAAGCTCTAGTGTGATCGGGAGAGACTTGAAGTCCATCCCACTGGTCGTTTACTGGTGTTAAGGATGCTAGTGAGGTTGCTGTACAGGTAGACAATGGAGGAATGCTGGTACGCAGCGCCTGCTGCTGATAATGATGGAGCTGAAGATCAGGTGAATATGCAGCAAATTGTGATGAGCGTG
>QLOY01001863.1:0-18269 GCA_003313965.1 Megacollybia marginata
CTTATTGTGCTCCTTCTGAACGAGACTCATCTATCAGATTGCCTGCCAGTACTCTCTTAGAAAGTCCCCAGTAGTAAGTCTTACCATCAGGACTCCCTTGACTCTCTCTCATGAGGTGTCATTACACTGTCAGCATATTGCCCGATCGAGCATTTCCTAAGCAAACCCATCATCCTAAAACATCCCCGATCCTGTTCTAAGAGATATGACTTCGACGCCGGAGGCCGACTATTTAGTTTGGTAGACTTTCGATATGATGTGTATTGCGGTCAAGGTGACAATGAGTGACTTAGATACAATTGACTGAGCCTTAGGCCCAAGCCAACTCATCTTAGGTCTGATTTGACCACCCGCAGGAGTGATATACTCTGCGATCGATGCCACATGCCTCTTATGACATGGGGTACCTTCTAACCTATAGGCTAGTCTCTAAGAGGGTCTTCCTCTTGATTAGGAGATGCCTGGAATTCGCCTTAGGAGGCGTTTCGAAAGATTTCCAGCCTTTGCCAACTAGCAGTCTTATCAGCACCCACGTACCAAAGGTCCTGTCATTCGTCAACCACCTTCATTTGATTTACACAATGGAATTCCTCTTCTACATCACCGACACAAAGCCCCCATTCCTGCACCAGTGGTCGTTGTAGGCCGAAGAACACTGATTCAGCACCACAATCTTCCATACTCTATCAAGCCCACACCAAAATGTCACACCACCCCCTCCCCTCCTCCATCCCAACAGAATGACTTTGAGGCCTGAGTATGGGAAGCTGAGTATCCAATGCTTGAAGATCATATTCTGGATGGTGTGAACTCATGTACACATCGTCGGTGTGTCACGCAATGGAAGCGATGGCAAGAAGAGATTATCCCACTGATGATAAAGCCTTACATGAATCTTATGGCTATGACAGATGCATTGTGACATCCAGTAGCTGAACCAGGTGTCTACCATTGTAAATGTGATGGTGGCCAGGAGATTTCAATCAAGTTGATACGATTTTCTGATGTCAAGGAAATCATCCTTTGGAAATGTAACACTCACAAGATTGTGTTGCAATTAGTTCAATGTGGACTGTTTCCTTGTGCTCCACTTGCCCCCACATTAGCAGTGGATATCAAGATGTTGGAATTTGTGCGGGTACTATTTTTGAGAGTCTCACCCAATGTTACAGCTGTTTCGAATACATTGGAGGACTGTCTGGGTACATTGGGATACAAACTTGAAACAATCATAAGTTGGATTCTAGACATGCAACATAGACTTAAGGCTTACAGGATACTCTTTGTCGATGCTTCGGCAATGCCCTCAACTGGTATAACAGCTTAAGGGATGCTACAGAGGGGTTCATTGAATGGTATGCTGCAGGAGCTATTGTGGCAGAGAAGAGCTTCCAGATTCCACTGGGGATTCAGCTGCAGAGAATATCATTGCTATGTCAGGACCAACTCGCTCACAATCCCCTTCTACCGAGTCGACTGCATCTGAAGAGGATGATGACCAGAAAAGCACAAGACAGCCGACAAAGTGTCACAAGCAAGATAATCATGCAACCATGGTCAAGAACCCTTTCTCTGAGCCTCCTGCTAGAGACCAACCAAGTGATTACTTGCATGTGTGGTGTCCACTCTGCTTTGGTGGCAAACTACTTCTGACACAATCAGAGTGAGTTAACCTCATATTTTGTTTTGTAGCATTAATAATGTCGGTCAGCTCTCATCACTTGACGCGTGCTTTCAGCAAAAGCACAACAAGCAGATCTGTGACCCGCTTTGTGAACATCCAAAATCACTATTTGTTGATGAAAAGCTTGTTGATTGAATAGAGGCTTACATTGATAGTATTCGCCCACCACAAGACTCTAGGATGGAAAAGGAGGCAAAGTCGAAGAACAATGAAAGTGATGACTGTTTCAAACATGAGGACCTGAAGGTTCCCCGCTCAGTGCTTGATGGTTGTAATGATTCATTTGTGGCTGCTGATGACGCTCGAGAGAAGGCCAGCACCAAATTCTTTGATGTAACAGGCTTGATGGCATTAATTTGCTGACACAACCGTGCTCTTTGGTTGGTAAACATGAAGTCTGCAGGCAAGAAACAGGCTTATGCATTGGTTCTTGTTGAATTATTTTTTCAACATGTGGAAACTGGGCCTCTTGTATGATATTGTTTGTGTCCTCCATCGAAGCTGTGTGAAGTGGGGATTCCTGGGTCGATATCTTCACCAACTGAGGTTTGCCATCTCTGTATTTCATGTGTTCGGCCATAAATGGCCTTGTCAACTGATCTATCACCCTCAGAAATGCTGCAGCTTCAGTCTGTGTGATGGAGAGGGTTGTGAATGTTGCTGGAAGGCTATACGATTCTTAATCGCATACTTAAGGGTTTGTGGGGTAAGTCCTGACTTTTTTCTTCCCTATAAGAACTGACCAAGCCTTTCAAGTATCATCTTCGCATATATACACTTGATACCGCACTCCATCACTTGATGGATAAGAACCTTGAATGTGCCGGCCAGTGGCTCTTCCGAAAAACACAACAATGTAATGAATGTAGCCTCAAGGCATTTGCAGAGCTGGAGGCATGTAACGTTGATGTAGAAACACTACGAGTGCAGTGGCAACTGCAGGTGAGAGCACAAACAGAACCTTTACCCAGTAAGCTATACTCTAGGTGCTGTACAAAGCTGATTATTGTCCAGAGCAATCGAAGAGAAAAGGGAACAATGCTGTTCAAGAGGCGAAACATTTATGAATGTCTCGAGATACCATCCAGTCTCAGATATGCAAGCTTCAAGATGTTATTGCAGATCCAACTTCTGCTGATTATGAAGTTGCCATAGCAGAATCAGATCTGAGGAAAGATGAAGAACATCTGGTAAGGATTACAGACCAGGTGAAGACAAAGGAACATGCCCTTGGAATTGATGGACGACGAGCACTTAACTGACTCATGAATGATCCATATATCAATGACTGAATGAATGCTCAGGTGCTCAAAATTCATATCCGACAAAAATTGATGTCTCACAAATTTGAACGAGACAGAGTTGAAAGGCATCTTTGGGGACAAATTAATGGTAAGCATTCTATTGTTATCTGGCATTACTGACTGCTTTAGATTCTACATGCTCATACTGAGTCTGCAGTCAAAAGACATGATCCAGGCATTCAGAGACTTGCATGGAAATACAACAAACTTGTTGACACACATTGACGAACACAGAGCACCAAGAAGGGCTGTTTCTCCTATCCACATCAAAATGGAGAAGCTTTTCTCTCTTGATGTTGATGATGATATCTGGCAGGACATAGGGCTCACTGAAACAGATGGATCCACAGATCCCCCATTATGGCTGTGCAATGAGGAGGTTCGAACAGGAATTCGAGCGATGCTTGAGATGGATCGCTATCTAGAGGAGGAACCACATTTATTATTGGAGTGTTGCTCCTTACAAGAGTGGTTTGCAGAGGAATGGACAATTGTTAAATGGGCGATTGAGGCTACAGGTATGTTTGAAAATGTTTGCAAGCCTGCCATTTATCCAAGTCAGATGATAGCTTGGGATTGTTATACCAGCTGAAGTGTCACCAGCAGCAACTACTTCAGCTCTGTGCAGGATGGCAAAAGCCCCTTGAGTCTCTTGCGGTTGGGCCTGAGCCACTAGTGCCATGGGGGCCATTGGAAGAGGAACTCTTAGCAGCACAGGTAAATGCTGTCATGCCAGCAGTTGCACATTATGAGGATGAGGATGATGACTTAGCAGTTGAAAATGAGGAAGAAGCAGGACTGGCAGAGATGTTGGAAGCTTTAGATCTTGCAGATGGTTTTGAAATGGACATAGAAGAGGATTTTGATGATTAATATTTAGAATAATACATTCAAGCTGAAACTTTGGTAATGTTTAACTTGTAATAGTCTTTTAACCTCATATACCAATTTGAATCTTTGTGTTTTCAACTTAATAAAAAAATTCTAAGAGTGTGGCCAGACCAGATATTGTAGTGACAACTTGGTCTGACCATATGTATAATATAAGGGTCCTATACTGTCAATTGGTCTGGACAGTGGTCCCAGAACCCACTTAGGATAGTTATTCCCCAATATGGAATTTATCCTAAGGTGGTATGGTCTAGTGGCAGCCTGAAGTGAAAGTTAGGGTATGTTTTCAAAAAAGCACTAATTAGGTGAACTACCTAACAAGTCAAAAAGCTAAAAAGCTAACATAAAAATTGATAGCTTTTCCTGTGCTGTCACCACCTGTCAGGCCTTGCCTTGTCGACTTTTCGACTTTTTAGCTTGTTGACAAGCTGGAAAGCACAAAAAGTCAAAAAGAAAACCTTGAGATTACTGTGAAGCAAGAAGAGGATCATCATTACTGTCGTCTTCCAAGATGTGTCTCATCACTCCCAACATCCAGATTGCCCCCAGTACCACATTGTTCCATGATGTCCAGCCCTTAGATTCAGTAAGTAGTGGTATCAAAGAAAGGCTAGAAGATGATGTTGTTAGAGATCTACCAAATCAAAGTGCACTACCTAAGTCCCCAACAGCATGAGCACCACAAAAAGCTTGAGGAACATTCATGGGTCCTAGGGGATTTGGATAACCACCTAGGGGGGCTACTTGAATATTAGGTTGATAGACAGGAACAGCCTGGGGATTTCCCCTCCCTGATTTCCAAGTGCTGAGAGCAACTGTTGTACACCTGGATTATAGATGTTAAGCATCCAAAGAACTGGTCCTCCCTGGGTGGCATACTGTTGCCCATATTGGTTGGGATTTGGTCTGTTTCCTAACTGTAATTGATGATAGTGTACCGCAGGGAGTTGAGGTTGTGGAGCCACCAGCAGTACATACTGATTTGTGGTATTGTTAGGAAGAGGAACAGTGATACTGGCATCAGGCTATTGGTCCAGGTCGTTGTGGAAGATGAGGTGTTGAAGATATAGCAAGCTGGGGAGGAGCAGTATGATTTGGATGGATAGGAAGGTGAGAAATAAGTCACACCAGAGATTGTAAATGTGTTTGGTTGTAGATACCTCCCCAATCATTTGGAACTGAGTGAGGAGGAGGTGGAGGAGGAGGATGTTCAGGTAGGTGTGAAGGAGGACGAATGCTTGCCTGATGTACCATGTGTGGAGGAGTCTCTTGGCACTCAGGACAAGAGTAGAGAGGTGGAGGAACGTGATGCTGTATCAATTGTGAAGTTTGTTGTGGAATTTCTGATAACAGACAATTCCTAATACTGGCATTGGGTCCTGCAGGTCGTGAATGATTTGTTCCATTTGTGAAGTGCTCTGCCACAGGGGAATCTAGAAAAGGAACATTATGAAAACAACGAGGTTCAGTATTTATGTTGGCAAGAAGATTTGACAAGTTATTCTGAGTAAAGTAATAACTAATCTGGCATGTTTGAAGAAACTTGGTTGCATGTATTGTAAGAATGAGAGATCTGTGACACATTATTCTGATGGTGTTCGTGCCCAGAATTGGTAAAAATATTCGAAAGAAAATTCAAAGTACATGCAAAAAAGTTATTATTATCAGTAGAGTTGTCCTGGACTGATCTGAAACAATGCTGAAGGATGGTTGAAATGAGCAGAGGATTGACCTGCCATATGAGGAAACTACTTCCACAGAGGCAAATATCAGATAATGTTTTTCGTAAACGAAGAGAAAAAAGATCTTTTTGGTATTCAGTCAGGTCAGAAATGGCCCATAACCTGTTGATCGACTGTCCCAACAAGAAAAGGATGGAAATGAGGGACCAAGAAAGACACAGAAAAAATGATCTAGCAAGGATACAAGTTAGCCAAGCGCTCCAAATGCAAAGAAAAAGCAGATTGTTATTACCTAGCAAGGATACAAGTTAGCTGAGCTATGTAATAATGAATACAAGACTATCAAAAGAGAAAAGGAACGCAAACCACTCCAAATGCAAAGAAAAAGCCAATGGAGAAGTGTTGTGAGAACCAAAACCTATATAAGTAAAGGTCACATGAAATAATTGTCCTTGTTGCTACTAAGTCCCCTTAACAATAGTGTGTATTCCAGTAAGGTAGGCGACATGCACGATCCGCAGATGTCACATGCTCAAGCATGACAAAAGCGTTACATTGCTTATATTGTAAATAGCGGCCACAAATGAAAGTCAGTGCCGAATCAAGCCGCGCAGACCTCGAGTAAATAGATTATCTAACAACTCTGTGCAGCCCGATTTTCTAAATATACTTCAAAAGTCACGCTATTAGGAAATTTTCTATCAAACCGGTGTTTTTTGGCCTTCTTTGTGGGGAGGGCGCGTCAGAACCATGCCAAGACGCGCGCTAGGACCTTGGGAACTGGGTCAGAGCAAATACAGCCAAAACTGTTAGAGAGAAAGCACGAAGAAAGGCAAAAGGAGGCAGGACAAGGAAAATGTGTGTATTCATGATATACTACATTTACTGCATTACAAAAGCATAGATATCCATTACCCAACATTCAGATGTGCAAACCAATGGCCTCAAGACGCGTCAATTACCGAAGACGCACCTGTCATACTGGACCCTGTGTCACCAGTTGACACCACTTCCAATTCCTCAGTTCTAACTCCACACCACAAATCACTATTCCGACACGTCTTTGGTTCCCTTCTTGCCAGGATTAGGCGATATGAGCCATCAGATGCATCAGAAGACGCCAACTATCACATTGACATATCTGACAGCATGTCAATGGCAGGTTCAGCAATGTCGATGTCATCAGAAGGCAATCCAAGTCTCGGAACACCTGATGACATGTCAATTAGTTCAGATGCAGCGCATTTGGGTGTTGGAGATGGCTCAGAGATGAATGAGCTACGAGAGGGTGGCCGAAGTTGGGAGGAAAACAAAGCACCCACTATTCTGATAGCTGAGAAAGCTCTGTTTGATTTGGCAGACATCCTGAACCCAAAGTCAACAGGTAAACAGAAGCGGAGCAAGGATAACAAGCTTAACAAATGGACGGAGAAGCATCTCCGGGAGATTGAGGCCTTCTTACATCTTTACACTCAGGTGCCATGGCCAGTGGATGAAAGCATCTGAGCAGGCATCAGTGGCCATGAATGGTAATGGAAAATGTTACGGCCATTCTCGTGGACTTTGTACATGTGCTCGGGAATTCATTCTTGAGCGCATTGTTCCTGAGAATCCATTTGGATCATGGGCCAAGTCTCGACTTGATGTTGATGGGGAGCTAGCATATGATATCGCACTTCATCTTCAGGGAAAGGGAAGATATGTCCGTGCCCAGGACATCATTGACTTTTTCAATGATCCTCACAGCCGATTCAAACACGATATCAAAGAGATCATTTCCCTCAGAACAGCACAACGATGGATGGAGAAGCTTGGATACCGATGGAAGAAAGATTCACGTGGTCTTTACATTGCAGGAACCGCTTATGACTGGATAATCCTATCTTAGGAAGTCCAAGAAAGATAGGATAGGCTAGAATAGGATTGAATCTCAATGTGTATCCTACCTTTGAAGAACATCCTATCCTATCCCAATGCTCTATATCCTATCCTATTGAGTCAATCCTATCTTAGCTATATTGCATCCCAAAGCTTTCTATCCTATCCTATTCAATCAATCCTATGTTTGCTGTATGCCTTGCCTTGCCTCATTAAACAAGTGCCTGGCTTGATCATGCAATTACCACATATGAATGGATAGGATAAGATAGAGACCATAAGATAGGATAAGTGTTATATCCTATCCAATCCTATCCCATACAAGATTGTATTCTATCCTATCCTATCATGGTGTATCCAAACTCCAATCCCATCCTATCCAATATCCAAACCTATCCAATTATATCATACCCTATCTTATATAAATATTATCTGTTCTGATCTTATAATCACTGGCAATCCTTTTGAGTCATTGTCATTGTATTGTATCTGAACCTATCCCATTAGAAGACATCATTTCATCCAATCTAATCCAAGCCAGTTCAATCTTATCTCATCTACTTGCTAGGCTAATCCAATCCAATCTGATCTAATATAATCTCTTACAAAGTCACTCACAAATCCTATCACAAGCCTATCCTATTCTATTTGGCTAAATAATGTAACTTACAATACTGATGGTGAGTTGGTTGATGGGGGACTTGGAGAATCAGACTTGGCCAGGCTGGTGAATAAATAGGAAATGATAAACAATATCATATGACAATGTTCTACTCATTGTTTCATTGTTGCATTATTCAATGCTTGTTATGTTGTCTGATGTTTGTTGTATTGTTCAATTGTTTGATTATTTGGTACTTGTTGTGCTTATTTAATCCAACAATTCCCTTCACTTATAAGGGCTCACCAACAGAAGTCTTACTGGAGCTCTCTTTCCTTTCTGGATGGGATCCAGTAGACCTAAGCATTAGGATAGGATAGGATAGGATAGGTAAGGCTATGATGAGATGGGACAGACCTGGATGGGATCAGTGTACTGGATTAGTAGACTTGAGTCTGATAGACTTGATGTACAGTTATCCATACCTAGTGGTACTACTTTTTTTAATATAGTATGAGTTTTTCATATTTGGTTACTGACATCTGGAATTGCAATGCAATAAGGCTTTTGAGGAAGCAAAAGAAAGGTTGAAATGCCTATTGTGTAATTGGCATAACTAAACTGGAATAGGATGAATGAGATAGGATACAATTTGAGTAGGATTGGATAGGATAGGCTACAAGTAGGATATGTTTGGATGGATAGGATACATTGACAGATAGGATGGGGTAGAGTATGGTAGGTTCAGATAGGATTAGATATGGGAGCATCACTTGTTCTCTATCTTTTGTTGATTTTTGTGGTCATCAGTGTTGTCATCCTGCTTGCCTGATTCTACCAGTCTGCAAACATCATACCTGTTATTAAACCATCAACTTGGTGGTAATTTGAACAATAGACTCACATCTCCACATCAAGTTGAACCACATTCAGGAGCAAGATTGAGTACTGATACAACAATAGGATTGGTTCCTAAATCCTATCTGTAATGGGATAGAATGTATATCCCAAGTTGCTTGGACTTTCTAGATAGGATTATCCCAAGGTATGCAGTAATTGTACATTGATGGACATGAGCGAGAAGATTCGGCAACGTGTCTTCTTGCCCATTTGGTATGAGTATGAAGGCCGTATGCGGGCTTGGACTGGACCAAATATGGATGTTGAAGAGTTGATCAATGCTGCACAAGCAGAGGGCCGACGTGTTGTTGTCTGGTTTCATGACAAGAGCATTTTTTATGCTCATGATTGGCGCAGGTCTGGTTGGGTAAAAGTTGGATCTTCTCAGCCACCAGAGCCTAAAGGGGAAGGTTTGTCCTTAATGGTTGCAGACTTTATCTCAGCAGATTATGGCTGGCTCTGTTCTTGAGATGGTACACAATCAGCTCGGGTTATCTTCTGACCAGGAAAGAACCGCGATGGATATTTTGATCATCATGACATCATTGCCCAGGCACAGAAAGCAATGGACATCTTGTGTCGTGATTACCCAGATGAAGAACACCTTCTTGTCTTTGACAATGCAACTACTCATCTCAAGTGTGCTGATGATGCAATTTCTGCACGTCGAATGCCAAAGGGTCCATCATCTACATTTGGTGTTGAGGTAACTGTTCGAGGTAACAATGGGAAGCCGGTCTATGGCCCTGATGGCAAACCGTTAAAGACCAAGATTCCCATGACCAATGGTTTTTTTTCCAATGGCCAAGTTCAACAGTTTTATTATCCACCTGATCATCCAACACTTGGTTCACACTTCAAGGGAATGGCTAGGATTCTTGAAGAGTGTGGTATTGCTGATGCGTCATGTCTTCGTGCTGAATGTCCAGAGTTCCATTGCGCACCTGCCAATCCTAGATGCCGCTGTCGCCGGATTCTTTTTAATGAGCCAGATCTTGCAATTGGTCATTCCCTCCTTGAAATCGTATGTCAAGCATGCGGTTTCAAGGTTCTTTTTTTACCTAAATTCCATCCTGAGCTTAACTTTATTGAGCAGTGTTGGGGGCGAGCAAAGGGATGGTATCGAACTTGCCCTCCATCATCAAAAGAGGAAGATCTAAAAAAAAACATGATTTCATGTCTGGATCGTGTCTCATTAGTCGAAATGCGCCGGTCAGTGAATTATATTGCAGAACATTATATTCTGATGTGTTTTAGATTTGCTCGGCGTTCACGAAAATTCATGGATGCTTATCACAAAGGATTGACAGCAAGTCAGGCTGCTTGGGCAGCAAAAAAGTACCGGGGACATCAAGTTCTGCCAGAAACACTGATGCTAGATATTGAGAAAGCTAATCTAACTTAAAAATACCCCTACAAACAGTACTATAATATGTATTTCTCAGTAATTAGTGTATACGACCATTTTGGAGTTGAGGTGTCACACCCGAGTCACATCATCTGACATCTGCGGATCATGCATGTCGCCTACCTTATAATGTTGGTGTTTCTGTCAGACATGTGAGTGACATGGTCACATGCCTAGAACACTTCCAACAGTTACAAGTCATATGGCTCTAATGTAGATCCCAGATATGGTTTGCTTTTGTTCTGCAGAACAACAAACACACCTCACTTTTTGTTCATAGTTACTGGATTCTAGTTTGCACCGAGTTCAGTTCCCTGTCACATGTCAAGATTGTGGCTGGTTTGGATTGCATGAATTGCCAGAAAGACCAACTGCACCTGCCCATGATTCATGTCTACAAATTGAATCTCCTCAACATGTGATTTTGTTCACCACTTCCAACCTCATTTAGATACTTCTTACTGATAGAAGGTATGTAGCCCCACTCCACCATCTGCGCATTTCCCAGGGAATTCTTTCAATCCTTCTCATTTCATTCATTCTCATTTCCTGGACCCATTTAAGCTACGTGGTCTGGAGGAGCTCAAGATTACCGAGCTGGGGTCAGGATTTACTCTCTGCTATCTGGATTTCCCTGGGCCTTGTCATTGCCAGACAATATCACCCTCTATCCTGACATTCCTACTTGATTTCCACTGGCGTCTGGAGCAGATACATTTTTTTTATGCTCTTACTAATTATGATGTCATAGAATTTCCTTTGCATTGCTCTTTGTGGGGTTGCCAGTTTGGCAGCTCTTCTTCACATCTCTGTAGACTGCCAGCAAGCTTTGCTCTTGGAGCTCTGCTCTGGTTGGGGTCGTCTGTCTTCCTTTGATGCTTCGAAGGTGCCTGGCATCGAACCTCAAATGGAGGTTCTTGCCAACCCAAATATATCTATCTCACACAATGAGAACAATGAATACCTTATTGTCAGCTAAGGATGCAAGCCTTAGCACGAGATAAGGTAGAGGCAAGATGAGACAGAGCCCTCACACTTCGTGCCTGTGGTGCATGTGACATCGCTGTCACCTCCATTCTTTCACTATGATTCATCGTCCCCACTCCGCTGTCTGCACATTTCCCAGGGAATTCTTTCAACCCTCCCACCTCATCCCCTTATCTGTCAGTAATTTTAGCTTATAAAGTTCAGTTTCTATGGGCTAGATGGTAGCTTTTTCCTAATCCAAGGTTTTCCCTCAATGAGGTTTACTTGGATAGGTTTTGATGCACCCGATCTTGGCTATTTTATATATAGTAAGATAATATTCATGTATCTACGCTGGGCAGGGTCATCCATCTTCCTTCGATGCTTCGAAGGCGCCCGGCATCGAACCTCAAATGGAGGTTCTTGCCAACCCAAATATATCTATGTCACACAACGAGAACAACAAATACCTTATTAGCTAGGTCTATTACTGGCATAGTCTCAAAGTGCCACCCATGGATTATCTCACAATGGGACAGCTAGTATGTAGATATATGAAACATTCTCTGTCCATTCCTGAATGACTTCAGGTCCCATGGTATATAACCTTTGGAACATCTACCCTAAGAACAAATGGGCACTTTTCGATTCCTTGCTCTTCTTGCTACCACCTCTTGCAATCTGGGATGCATTCTCAGTCATAAGTGATATCACTCAGTAGATTGGGTCCCAAGTCACAAAGTTGGCCAACAATCTTGAAGCTTTCCATGCATTGGGTCTGACTGGTGCTTTGGCATGATGCTTGTTCCACCATCTTATTCATGGCTAAACAAGGATTAGACTATACACTCTGACACAGAAGACCTTGCTCCTGCTGTAAACAGTGCTACTAGTGATGCCCAGGCAAGTCCATGTTACTATCAAGTGTGATTGAACTTAGCCCCTCTGCTCAGATCACTGGTCCCCTCTCCATAACACAGGGTGCAACTATTTTTGCAGATCTTAATGCTATTGCACCTATCTTTGCAAGCACAGTGTCAGGCTTAGACTGACTGCAGTCCAGTTTGGTCCAGGTTCAGGGGGGTTTTGGTTGAACCTCAAACCTCAAGGTTTGGTTCAACACCAAGATTTTCTCAAACCTGAACCTGGACCTGTAGGTTCAGGTTTGCCAGGTTCAGGTTCAGGTTCAAACCTCGGTTCACTGGGTTTGAGTATGAATACAAATCAATGCTGATCAATTTTGTTGTAGGGCTTTTTTTCAAGAGGTTCTCTGCATATATACATGAAACATAAGACAAGATGATATGTTTCAGGTCAAACTTCAGCAGATTTCAAGCAGATTTTGACATGAAACAGTCTGCAACTCAAGTTAGGTGTGCCATGATCCAAAACAGGAATTCATGTGACAGGCATTTACTTGGGCACCTTGTTTCTTCTTGCTTCTTGACATCATACTTCAACCTAGAAAAACTAGTAAGCACCGCTTCCACCTCATAAACAGATTAAAACTTTCATTTTGCTCATTATCCAGATAAGGGTAGCAAACCCAGTGCACCACAGTTTGGACTGCAGGTTCAGGTTCAGCATCTGGCTGCCTGAACCTCACTTCCCAGGTTCAGTTCAACCATCCACTGAACCTGTACCTCAAGCCTCAGGTCCAGTTCAGGTTCAGAACCAGACCACAGTCAGTCTAGTCAGGCTTCAGCTCCAAGAAAGCCAATTTTGCAGGTAGGTCTTTTGATAATGTTTCAGTGGGCAACTCAATTACATCCTTAGCAGTTCAGGTCTCCAGTGTTTTCTTGGTTTTTTCTGATCTCCAAAGTCTCAACAAATCCTAGATTGAGTTTACAACAGTGTTGATTGATAATGCACATGTTAGTGCATACACTCGCCTATTGACTCTCATTGTCTTTGCAGCTCCTTGAAATCTCAGCTGCAATAGCCACCCAGAATACAATTGCTGCAGCATTGGCTGCCACTATTTTGAATATTCTTCTTAATTCAGAGAATTGTTAGTGTATAAATGACAATCATCAGCTATACTAGTTTTAATGCAGAGCTATTGCAAAGTTACACAAATCAGCAAACATTTGAATATCAGCAAATTTGTTCCCTTGTCACATTTGTGGTTGCCTTTAAAAGCACTTGAGCTTCAGAATGTATCAGACTGTAAGATCACTATACAGGACTCATGCAACACAATGTATATTCATTCAAGCTAAAATTTGTTATCAGATAGTGAGGAAGTGAATACTTGGATCATTGATCTTGAGCTATCTAAAAGTTAATATGGGTTTGCAACATTGAGTATGTTCAAACAGAAATCAGGCTCTTCCTTTGTCACTAACACCTATATTTGGGAAGTAATGTCATTGTGATCTCATGTGGTGTTGCATTGTGGCATATTGCTGAAGCTCTTTGAAAACCTTCAAACTGAGCATTTTGAGATGTTTATACAGTTTACTGAATGCTTAACATATTCCTTACTGTTCCAACTAATATAATCTTGACAAGAAAAAATATTTTAGAAGGTGTACTGGGAAATTTCTGGGGGGGAGTCTCAAGGCCCATAAATTGCCTGTGACATTGATTTGCTGTACCTCCCCATGCTCCCTATTGCTGTTGAAATTTCTAGATGTGCCTTATATCATTTCTGCAATCCCAACAGTAAACACCCCTGGGCAAAATTTGCATTGGTAGCATCCTACCAGGTGCTAGCACATGCCACCTTAGCCTGCATGAAATGGTTCAGTTGACAAATGTTTCTATGTTTCTATAGAAAATCTACTATGTTCTCAAGGAGCAAAGTCAAACTGACCCAGTAGACCTAATTTAGTATCTATTTAATCTAAACAGCCTAGAACAGGTGCAGCCATACAGCAACTATGGCTGTGATTAAAACTCCCCATTGATATTGAAACTACTATATTTGTTTGCAGCCAAACTTAAGTTACTTAACATAGGACCTTGTGTGAGTCGAAGTAATTTCTACAATGTTCAGCTTAGTTACAATGATTTTATTGTCAATTCTGATTTTCCACGTTGCTACAAGCCTTCATTCAATAATCCAAGGGCTTTGGAGTACTCCCAGACCACTTCCCCATTAAGGTCTCGTGTCAACTTTACACCATCCCGAAGATGACGTCGCAAAATCTTTCCGCTAGGGCTATAAAATTAAAATTAGTGAAGCTTTACACTGGCTCTTATATATTGTATTTGCAAACCTTTTTGGGATTGAATGCAGGAAAATGACTCCACCTCTCAACTTCTTGTACACAGCTACTTGGCTAGCAACATACCTTTCCAATTCCACCTTGGTAGCTGCCAGATGCTTGGACGATCTATCCAGCAATACAGTTTGTTTGATTACAACTGAATCTGATGAGAAGACAGAGGAAGAAATCTCAACATACTGAAAGCCAGTGGGAGCTCGGTTGCTCGTGCTGAGTCATAAATTCCCACAACAGCTGTGTCCATTACATCCGGATGTTTGAGCAGGATGTCTTCAATCTCTGTCAATACTGTTATTCTGATCAAACAAAAGTACATCTGAGCTCACCTGCAGGAGATACCTGGTACCCGTTGTACTTTATCATCTATACTGCTGATCAATAGACACAATCAAACCACAACTTCATGTACCTCTTTGATACGATCAACCACAAATATAAATCCATCTTCATCAACATGGACAATGTCTCCAGTGTGCATAAACCCTTCTTCGTCAAAAGCCTGGTCATTGTATTCCAGATGGTTGTAGCCATGGAATATGTTAGGTCCACGTACTGACACTACATTCAGTTGATTGAATTGTTTTTGACCTAAGAGACTTACAGCACAGTTCACCGTCAACGAGCTTCGCTTCTATGTTAGGTGCAAGCTGACCCACAGAACCATTTTTAGTCCTTGAAGCTCGGTTGGTCAGAGCAGTCTGATGGAAGTTAACGTGGAATTACAAAGGACTTTGAGATTCATACGATTGCTGAGGTTTCAGTCATCGCTGATGGTAATCAGTGCTGTGAATAACCAAGAGTGTGCTCTCACCATACCAGCCCTCAATTGGCACTCCATACTTTTCCTCCAGGGTATGTTTCAGATCCTGTCCGAGGGGTGCTGCAGCTGATCGCCATTCACAGAGTGAGCTGAAATCAGTAGAAACATGAAGGTCCTGAAAAGATAAGTTGATAAGAATTGCATCCTATATGTACTGTCATTCCTACCTTTGCCAGTTTAACGGCAATAGGAGGGACGATGTGAGCTGTCTGGATTAGAATATCAGTAGGATTTTGTGTAAACCATGACGCTAACAGTAACTCGGTAAGTTTGGATTGCTGAAGCATAATGTTCCAATGAAAACTTGGATAAGACAACGACTTTAGCTCGAATGTAGGGTGCCATGAGAACCATAAGAAACTAAGAGGTATGTCAACTATCTGTTTCACATATGGAGACACGGACCAAAGAGTACATATGAGACATTGGTAGCCCAGCTAAAGGAAGGATCTTGATGAGAGCCAAATACAAGGCTAATTTCGGTAGCTCACTCAGCCAAACTTCTGTGGAATGAAATGATGCTGGTGTAAGCACCAATGCTTGCTGGATTGCACTGGTGAAGTTATAATGGGTCCTTAAAATCGTGTCGTTATGGATATAAGGCGCCAGAGAGAGTAATTACAGCTTGCATCCCTGTGAAATAGACATCAGACGTCTTAAGCAAATGTGTTTAAACTTACCTTAGGTTTTCCGGATGTACCAGATGAGTAGCAAAGCATTACAGTCAGTTTCATTGAATCATCTGAAGTGAGAAGCTCGGGTTCGAGGCCCAAGTTCAAGTCAGCAAGGTCCCAGATATTGGAGCCATGAAGATCTCTCTCCATTAAGAACGGGGGCTGTATGCCTGATTCCTGACATGCTTGTGTGGCAATCGTGAGTTGCTCCGCACCACAGAGCACAAGTGATGCCTCAGAGTCGATTATCTGATACGATCTGTAGACTGTAAGCTTGGGAAGGGGTGATCGTGACTGGAACTCGTACTGACAGCTCGTGGACTTGAAGTAAACCACTTGCTGGAGAACATATCAAGCCTGCAGCCAGCAGGGCCAACACGACAATAGCATAAGAAGTTGAGTTGCTCGCAAATACGATGACAGTTTTGCCTGGATTCAAGCAGAAGTTATGACGTAAAACATATGCAAGAGACTTTGCATGGTCAATAATTTCAGAGAATCTTTCGAGAATTGGATATAAGATAATCATAGACTCCAATGACATACTAACCGAAAGCTACGGCCAGTCTCACTGTCGACATAAATTTCATGGTTGGGACCGGATGATTGGGAAATCATATGCCATAGAGACACTCGAGGAAGGTCTAAGATTGGCGGAAATGGTGAAGATAAATATCTTATGGATGTCATTGGATTATTCGAACCTCGCAGCTGCCTATATAGCCGGGATGGGTTCCATATGATTGATGATCAACAAGCTGGAATCTGTACAACCGGGTCAGATTTCCATGTTTCTACCTTAAAATTGAACTAGCACCTGCGCTCACGGTACATCTGTCTCCCTGGGTCGATAAATGATGAAGATCTGAGATCTACTTACTACCAGCCAAAATTGATTGAGTCGAGAGCAAGTGGACACAGAATCGAATACGCAGTACTTAGTCTCCGAATCGGACTGAATGAGTCTCATCGAATGTTCCGATGTTTGCGTACCCGTACCACGGGTACTTGTGAAGAACGGGAGAACGTCAGATAGATAGATGTTATGGCATTGGGCGGCATGCCTGACAGAAAGCTGATGAAGGCGAAAAGTTTTATGCCGGTCAAGTTATCGATTCCGCCTAAAGCACATTCAATCTCCATTCAGCACTGCACAATCCGAGTTATCCTCTTAATTAATCAGAATGGAAGCTGTTTATACAGGTGTTGTTCCACTTATAGACTCGGCAAGATCCCCTTCAGAGCAGACAGGAATGTGTTTTCATCAACATTTGCGCTCTAGATCCCCCATCAGTCCAGTTACAGTCTATAATCAATCAAGTATAGGGTCCAGAGTTGAGCGCGGAAACCAACGAGGCTCATCCCTGAGAGTTTTGTGAGAGTTCCATCAGTAAGAACCGACACCTCAGGCCTCAGTACTTATCTTACTATGGTGCAACTTGGTACGTATATGGTGACAGACTTGTCTACGCTTTCGACTATCAACTAGAACCCAACAAACGGATCCGATGAACTTGAGACGATGAGCAAAACGATCAAATTGGAAACGTCACAGTGACGCTGTGACAGTGATGACAATCTCTTCCAACCACTCCATTGCATGAACAATTTTATCTCAAGGCGGTTGTTTCTGAAAGTCTCGAGGGCAGAAGACTGAAAGTTGAGACAGTCAAATATGTTCCAGATACCGGTGTCGTTCCAGGCAAAAAACGTGATTCTTTTACTTACTCACGCCTTGAGTTTTGGTGCCATATACAATACGCAAAGCTGCTCAATGAGCTACGGCAAAGGAGATGTGGGATACTATCTCTCGCTTGTTCCAATTTCAATCTCAATGTACTTCAGAGTGTTCGGTGTTCGCATCCGAAAAGTATGTTGATTCGAGCCACGGAAGAAGCGCATCATTCAACTCAAATGTAGGCAAAACTAGTGCGTAAGCTTTTGCTACCAGCCTTTGGTTTTACTTTCGCAGTGTTTCGTGATTATGTTGATGCCTTGTTGCCTCTTATCACTTCCTCCTGCGCTCTGAATTACCGCTCGTTGCTGTCGGACATTTGCTCGGATGTGCTGCTCTGTGCGTCTGCTAGGTGACGTACGTGACTGCAATAGTCTGGGTACTTACATATAAAGTACCTATGACAGTGTCGACCACACGAAATAGAAAGTGTCGAGTACAATGCTCACTACCATTCTATTTTAAGTGACCCTCCTTATTTGGGTTTACTCTG
>QLOY01001866.1:0-13438 GCA_003313965.1 Megacollybia marginata
ACAGAAATGCTTACTCCTCCCGCCGCCAACTTTGCCGCGGTTATTGTCCCGTGCAGGCCAAGAAGGACGAGTAACAAAACCGGTCTGGGGAGGTATATAATCACCGCTGATACTTTCAAAACCAAAGATCATTCCGAATTTTCTGACCATGAGCTCATACTCCTGCCAAAACGCCACTGCGTACATCCGTTTGAAGAAATAAGTGTTATTGCTCACTGAGCCAATGTGCCAGGGGGAAAAAACCGGTCGAGCCAGACACACATTTAAAATGTTGTTTGATGAGCTGTTTCTTGGCAGTCAGACGAGTCCCCCATCTAAACGATGAATCGGCTGGCAAACAAATTGGATGTAAGCTCACTTCATAAAGGGAGCCAAGGTCGCGTCAATGAGAACACCCCTCGTACTGAACAAAAGCTTGGTGGTGTCGGCACTGTCCGCAGTTGTCAAGCGCCACATGCCGCCGGCCTTTTTGACAGTGAACGGTCAAGTGGGCACGTCCTGTTACCATGCAAATGATAGCAAACAGAAAAGAGTGCAGCGTACCCTTTCCAGATCCCAGCACTTGCTTAATGGGACAGCATTACTTCCCTCGATGGTGAAATTGCGTGCGTCATCCAAGAAAGCAGCTGGCATGGTTCAGTAAAAGCTAAAACCATTGTGGGGTACGTACTGGCCTCGTCAACGAGATAACCAGGAGGTAACATTGTAACAAGAACAAATATGAGAGCCAATGTTCGCAGTTAAAAGGCAACGGATTGTCGGCTCCTGTATAAGTAGTGAAAGGGGTGAGCAAGCAGGCAGCTCCTATAAACCGCTGCCCAAGGGGTCCTACCTCCATATTGGAGATAGTTGGTGTACCAAAAGTAACCACCAATCCACAACTACGCTGCTAATTGACCTCTGTGGATATTAGCACTTACGGCGCTTTTGCCAATGATGTCGTCGTGAGCTGTTATGAGATTAGAGTGCGATGGTATATTTGGCGTATCACGTGAGTATCACGCACTTTCCTTATAAGGGTACTTGTCAAGATTTTTGCAGACTAGTATGAATCTTATTGGATTCGTAACTTTGTTTGTGTGGTCACGTGAATTTCGGAATGGTGGGCGGTTTGTATTTACTAGACGACCCAAGCCTCATATTGAGAATACAGGAAGAGTAGCTTGAGGTCCCAGCCATAGTTAATCAACTTTGGAAGATTCGGAGTATCATGAACTTGGTGGATCCGTTGGCAGAAGAGCAGCATCTAGTTTTATTTCGTGTCTTGAACGAAGCTGAACGAAGACATGATTGACCGTGACAGTCACGTGATGACGCGTTTGCGGCTTCGTCCTCAACAGCTGAACCCCAGCGAAAACCCGCTCAGGAGCTGTCGGAGAATATCTGAGAATATCAGCCTTGATCAGAAGCCTCTGATTTCTCTGATATTTTTCCGTTCTCTGATTTTTCTCAGATGTTCTCAGATGTAGTAGGAAACATAATCAGAGTATTTCAGAATCTATGGAAATGTGTACATTCATCTACATTCGTCTACTTGCTGATATTATCAGAGCTCCTCTGAGCTTCCCAATCCTCTCCCAGCACTCTGACATCAGACCTACATTCTATGACCCAATTCTCTAAGTTCCAAAATGAATTCCTAACAACAGCAGCATAGCAGTTCTAATCAGAACAGAGAAGAAACAAATCAGACTGGGACTTACCACTACCCAATGTTACCCAACCGCTACCTTTGCAAAGATGCACACTTCAGGTGACTGCAACAGCGGCTAGAATCAGTTAAAGATGCATCAGCTAGCATACCTCGCAAATAACAGAACTTACAATTGTGATGGGGATGCGGGAATACACTGTACACGCAGGAGAGAGGGAAGGAGAGGGATGGAGATGAGGGTAAAGGGAAGAAAGGATTGTGGGAATAATGTGGGCAAAGAATTTCTTTTGAAGTCCGCAGTAACGTGACAAGATGAGTTGAATGCAATGACATACGACGGACTGTTCAGTGGGGACATTAGCAAGGGCATTGGATCGACACAAGTCTCTGTACCTCTGAATACATCTGATATACTCTTATTTCTCAGAGGCCAATGTATATCCCTCTGAATTATCCTGATATCTCCTTATAGTCTATGATAGCTCTGATATGCTCTGAGCGGGTTTTCACTGGGGCTGAACATTGAACCCCAGTGAAAAGTCCGTCTGTATTGTTGAGTTTAAAGTCGTATAATATGTATAGCTGAGTTTACCTGTGTTTAATACAGATCTATCGTGCCTACTTTTCACAAAAAAGTGGCAACAATGCACGATGTATGCAATGTGTCGACCAAATGATGTTACAGTCGTGTCAGATTGTCACATTATTCCACATTCCTTCGTTGCAACTCGTCATACGTGTCATGTCACAGTGTTACTGTGGACTTAAAATCCAAACCCTTTGCCCATAATATTCCCACCATTCTTTCTTCCTTTCTCCCATCTTTGCTTCCCCTCCCAACCCCTCCCGCTACAGCGGTAAGTCTTGTGGTTCTCTTCAAGTGCAAAACTAAACTTCTGGGTATCCAGGCAGATAGTACAGGCTTGCTTTCTGAGGTGCTGGTGACTTGGTAAGGTGAGTTTCATTCAATTGGCCCAACCTTATACTAACTGCTTGTGATTCATGATTCAGTTGGCTTAGGACTCGCGCCACAATGCGGTTTGGTAATCGTGGCACTAAGATGGACTGAGAGCACCGGCCACAGGGAAGGATTGGAGGCATCGGGAAGAATCAGGTGAACTCCTAGTTAGGTTGGTGTACATCAGTATCTGGCCTGTATCTAGTATTAAATATATGTTTCTCTCTGTATTATTGTCTGTTTCTATCTGTTTCCATACGTATTATTTCAGTGCAGTTGAGTAAACTCAGGAAAACGGATTAATACATTTGTGACATCTGTATTTTGGACAAAATAAGGTATTCTCAAGTTTCGTGTGTAAAAAATGTGTTAAAACCCACCTATACAGACGGACTTTTCACTGGGATTGAACAGCGGTTACAGCGTGTTGCGATTCACTAGCAGTCCTCTGTAGAACTCACACAAGTCTAAAGTACCTACGATGCATTTGTCTTGCTTTTTTCCCATTGACTGACAGTCCAGAACTACTACGAGAGACTAGTCATCTCAGTGAGACTTTCGCACGAGGACCGTGTATGCTGCCCTCCCATTGGTGTGCTGAATATCACGGAGCGAAAATGATCAGAATTCAGGGGCTGTTGCATCAATATCAGCCGATGCACGCTCAGCGGCTCTACTGGCTTGGTTGCAACAGATGACTCGGACACAGAACAGTTTGGTACAGCCTCACTGTACAGGCTCGATCTGCTCAGAGGGACCTCCTTGCATGCATCATGACGAAGATCACAAAGTCGTAGTTATAACACTGGTTATTAGAGAAATGATGGGATCAATGGTAGCAACCGACAGAACACACCTGGTTATCAGGCGACCCAGTTTTGACGTTGTCACATGGCGGTTTTCACCAGCGGTGCCTGGACACTATATATAAGAGCAAAGTCCAGAATGGTCAACGCTTTCTGCTTTCCCAACTAAACCAAAACAATGACTAGGTCAAATCCTAGTATCTTCCTCTCTTTTTTACCCTTACTGCTTGCATGTGAGTATTCACTCCTGTATCGGACATTCTTCATTTTGGGTTTTGGCAGGTTTGTCTCCAAGTTTAATCAGAGGAGCTGTTGTTACACTATACAAAGTCGTTCCCCCTACTGATGGCCTTGCCGAGCCCACTGATTTACCCGCTGAGACTGCGACAATTACTACTGCAGGAGTTGGCTCGGATGGTATTACAACATATCTTATTCTTGCAGATGTGAGTGCTTACACAGGTTAGATTCAACTCTTAACGATTAATAACCGCATCTGATCAACCTAATAGAAACACTCTTGGAAGGTTCTCAAGGACTCAATGACGGATTCCAGAACTGCTCATTTAATGGGAATGGAGGACTCCCTGTCTGTGTTGTGGACCTTAAGAGTGCTGTTTCTTTTAATGATGATGGTGTTCTGATTAGCACTGAGCTGTTTTATACTTATACTGGTGCCTTAACGCCACTTGCGACCTTGGTGGATGGTGGTGCTGTTATTACGCAAGGTGGAAGTAGCGCAGGAGGTTCGTCTTCTGCGACTGACAGCGGCGCGAGTACTCCTTCCGCTTCTGTTGGTGGTAGTAGTGCAGGAGGTTCGTCTTCTGCGACTGACAGCGGTGCGAGTGCTCCTTCCGCTTCTGCTGGTGGCAGCAGTGCAGGTGGCTCCAGCAGTGCGGGTGCTGCTCCTCCTCAGACTTCGGGTGGCGGAGGAAATTCAACGTCGACTAATGCTGCCACTCGAGGTTCAGATGTGAAAGGCCACTATGAGTGGCTGATGGCAAGTTCTTTGGTTGGGATCATTTCTGGAATCTGGCTAGTATAGTGTGTCACTCTTTTGCTTACTGGGACGATGTGTGAGATGTTAGTATCATAATCAATCCACTCGTTTGTAATAAGTTGGGGGTAGTGTGTGGGCACAAAAGGGATTTCACTATGGACGCTAATACATGCTCCACCTTAGGCCCTGAGTTAAACTCGTTCTCTATATTGTTGGGTTAGCAAGTGTCACTAGATCAAGGGAGAGAACTTACACGAGCGACAAGCTACAAACGCTGTCAGAGCAGCCATTTCAGAGCAGACGTTTCCTAGGCTGCACCCAGAAGTTGAGCCTGACCCACAGACTACAGTCGCACTCACAATCGCCTTCTGGCTGACAGTGGTGATAGTAAGCGAGAGAATCGTGATGGTAAGCAGGAGAGAGAAGAATTTGAGATTCACTCGGTCATAAGTGGCTCTGGTGTACGGGTTGAGTGAGTAGGGGAAAGACGGGATATATACACAGTCCAATGAGTACACGTATCCTGGCATGCCCAATAGGCTGAGGCTCCGTGTTTCTATGTTTTCATTGGGACGCCCGGAATTTGCCAAGAATCCGCTTATGCCTGTGTTCCAGCCTGAGAATCCTTGTGTGTCGAATCCGAAATGCACCATAGAGACAAGAAAATATATGGAGAGATACAAACAATGGAAGGCTGAGAAGACGGCAAGAAGACGGTTGAAGTAGGAACGAGGAAAAGCTACTGTTCACCTAAGGCAGGTGACGTAACTTACCAACAGCTACCCATATTTGGTTGAACATAATCTAGCAGACAGCCATGGTGCCGGAGTACCGTATATTAGTCATACCTTCTAAAAGTAAAACACCCTCGTCGCTGGGGACGCTGGGGACGCTGGGGACGCTGCGAGGATGTCGCTGTCTCGTGTTGTTTAAGTAGTTGGTTTATAGTCTCGAGAACAGCTAGGGTCCCGGGGTACGATATATATAGATACATACCAAATATGGACAATGTACGTGCATGTGCATCGCTGGGACGTCTTTCCATGCAGCATACTAGGTGACTGGAGTCTGGGAAACAGCTTTCAAGTATTCATAGTTGAGCATAGGTTTTTTGTATGGTAGAAGTAGTGTAAGTAGTAATGATAGGTCCAAATGACGTGCCCTTGACAAGTTGTACATGCTAGTACTACATGCTCTAGGGACACCCACTCTGGCATTAGCTTGCAACAGGGGAAAGTTTTTTTAAGGAGTCATTTATGGCACGAGCCCGTCCTTTGAGCCCATTGGAATATACCTTTTGCACATACCTTTGAATCTGATGTACCACCTTGCTGCATTCTCACGTCTCAGGCTCTCCAGGTGATATTAAAATAGATAATGGCCTGGGTGAGCTAGCTAGTTGCCTGAGCCAGTTGGTGGTACATTGCTACACATATTCGGCATTGGATGATATGCCGGAGTGCCAACATACCACGTGCAGGTGATTGGTGACATGCCAGGGTGCCGGGACGTGCCAGTGCCAATGTGAATGTGATGTGCCAGGGTGCTGATGTATGCCACCCAACTCGAATACATCTGTTGGTATGATACAGACCACCTATGCTTGATTAGACAGTGTCAGCATTTATTAGGATCAGAATACGTCTTGTATGTACCATCACAATGCTGTTGAACACTTTTTGGGACAGATACAACCTGACAACTACTGTACCATTTCACTCAATTCGGCAGTCACAGGTCACACCCAATTTTCAAAGACCCCAGCAATAATTTTTTCTCAATTTTTCAGAATTTTGGGGATTTGTCAGAAAAATAAAAATGTCATGTGCCTGCCGAATTGAGTGAAATGGTACAGTATATTTAGCAGGTGTCAAAACATTGAACACCTTCCGTAGCAATCCCATTAGATGCTACTGCTTAGCAAACATGACCAGAAACATTCTATATACCTACTAGACCTCCAATATGATTTTCACATTAAGATCTTTTGAAATGAAAAAGTGGAACCATGCCCCCTTTTTGGACAGAACTTGAAACGTGATATACTAACATATCTCCTCTTTTCCTTCCCCAAACTGTCCTATGCCCAACAAAAAAAAATATCACACAAAGGAAAGACCTTTGGCAGCTGACAGACTCAATTTTTGCTACTATAATGAACAGTACATCCCTGATCAAATTGAAATACTTGTTCCATTGTCACCTCTGTCGAAGGAGATTGCGTTCCTAGGTGGAACAAAGGGGAAGTTGGTCGGGCTTGAGTTGGGGCTGAGACAGTAGAAGAGGAAGTGTCGAGTTTTGGGGAACAGGGAGGTCCAGTTGTACCTGTAATAATCAGTCTAATAGTCTACTCACTTACTCTAGTCATGCCCAAATGAAACCTCTTCAATTGGGTGTGCTCGGGCTCTCAGATCACGGCTCAGGACAAGAATTGATTGATTAGTCATGATACAAACAAAATGTATCTAAGTCCGTAAAAAGAGTCCATTGAGTTATTCCCAAATAGAACCTTCCTGCACCTCAGGATCTTGTATCGGCTTGCCACCAGTCTAAACCACATTGCTTCAAGGTTGGCCAAGCCTTGATACACTTGCTCAAGGTGTAGTGCAGATGATCGGGTGGGGTGGATACTTGAGTCCTTTGGATTCGGTTGGTGGAGTAGGTAATGAAAGTAAATGATAATATAATAGAGAGTACCAATGAACTTGTATCAAAGGCTTGGATAGAGTAGTGAAATGGATAATCAGGTATCAGATTAAAGTAGTGCTGCTAGAGTCAAAATGTTCAATATCTGAGAATGGTCAATATCAAGACACTAAAACGAATGCTAGTGATGAAACCACACTAATGGAGGGTGGCGACGAATGAGTCCCACCACCCTTCCACAGAGGGGGATACTTCCAATTTTGTCCTCGAAATTCCCACTGACTTGACAAAACCAGCAACTTCAAAACATCCATGGAAACACTGATTTAGCCAATCTATGAACTTGATTGTTAGTAGTAGACACAAGAGGATAGAACAGAAACAATAAAAAACAGTCAATGCACGGGACTGGGAACGACTCAAAAGTGTACGACTTTGGTGTGGTTTGTTGTTTGACCCACTGAATTCCGATTTGCTGACTTCGACACTTTGACCTGAGTGACAAACTCGTGGATTTGGAACCACGTCGAACTCTGAAACATACTGTGGCGGCAGTGACTCGAAATATTCCTGTTTAAGGTCAGTCCAACAATGCTCGGATAGACTCATGCAGTCCAAACGCTCAGAGAGGGATACTTCGAACGATTCCTCCACTTCTCTAGCTAGCTCCCGCAATGTCGAATGAGTGTCAATGACCTCCGAATATGGCAACGGAACTGCTGTCTGCACAATTGTACTGATGACTGGGACCGAAAAAGTTTGATCGTCTTGACTATCGGAGTTTGGTAAGGTTCGGGGCTCCGTTTTGTCCTCTAAATGAATCGAGTTACTCTGTAAAGGGGTCTTGAATATCAACAACTCAGTGGTTGGATGTGACGCAGGGACGGACAGTCTCGGTGTCAAATCTCGACACCTACTCTTGAAACCATAGTCAGTAATACGATCCACAAGAGTGTTATCGACATAAGATGAAGCATACGAATCCCACGGTATACTGGACAGCGGCGCTAACTCTGAATCAGCATCACAAAGAAGATTATCACCAAGAAGTGAAGAAATCGGAACCGATATTGTTGACCGCACTATCTTTTCGAAAAGTGGCACTGGGTCAGTGGACTCCTTACACTCGTTACCTCTTAATTCCTGATTTGCATACTCTGGGCTTGTAACAATTGCATCCTCGACAATTGGTTCTGTAAACGTATCAGCAACAGGAGACTGGGCAAAATCTAGCTGAAAGAGGGTCTGGGACACCGGTTGGCGTTTGATATCACGTTGCTCGGAAGTCGATCGCACAAGGTGAGTGAACCGAACATGCTTCCGTACTGGCTCTACTTGCTCGGAACAGTGAGAAAATGAACTAGGACAAGTTTGTGAGGTCGAACGTAGAAACGACGCTACACCTCCAATGTACTTTCGAGTGTTTGGTAGTTCCTCTCCACTCGGAAGTGTATACCGGGCACTAGAACGATTAAAAACAATCAAACCCTCAGATAATAATGTTTGAGTCTCTGGGCAACGTGAAGGATGGAGGGGGTGTTTCAACTCGACACCAGATTTGCCACAAACAAAGCATCGACGAGACCCTGTAACATGATCACGAATATACGTACGTTCACGCTGGTGAGATTCGGCCATTTCTTTCTCTCGCTCCTTTACCAAGTTGATTACTGTCTCCGCAACTTGACGAGAAAGCTTGTCTAGTAAGATCGGGCAAGGTTCATGGATATGTTGTTGAGAGTCGGATGGACATGAATGTAATGTTTGAGTCGGAATGTGCTGCGCTGGCTCGGATGGTTCAAAAACGATGGACTCTGGATCAAAATGACTGTAAAGGTATGAAACTGACTCTAGAACGGACGGTGGGTTACTTCGACTCCGTTTCGACTTGGGGACTTGTTGGAAATACCAATCTCGAAGTGGGATGGGGATACCGGTGATGAAATAATAGTCGCGTTGGTTGGGGGACAATAAACCGAGTTTCACCAGGGGAGCAGCTAGGCTCTGAAACCCACGGTGGTACGAATCGACGGCTTGTTTACTCGCAAACGCCGGCTGACAGTAGCTTGCTCGACAGTATTGACGCAAGTCTTCTTCAGTCACTCGCAGTGGATCGTCCATAGATCCATACAACGAAATGAGCATCTCCCGTGCTCATGTCCATTCCTTGTTAGGCACATCCTCGTCAAACTCTGGCATGTAACGGATTACCTCTCTCACTTCATCAGATGAGTACCACAATATGTAAGGAACGAGCTTGTTGCGATCCATGATACCCGCATTCGCTCCAAGTTGAATCAAGACGCAAAGGAAGTGATGGACACCTTTTCCATCAAATACAGGTGCTTCTATGGAGCCTCGCACTGGCATTGGAATTCTGAGAAAGACGGCGCTCGCGGCGTTCGGATTAGTGTGTGACATTGGCGCTGGTGACGTGTTGGGCGCTAGTGCACTGGCAATAAGGACGGGAATGCGGTTCGTGGGGTCAGAGGCTCAGAAATAATCCACAGGTAAAGGGGACGAATGTAGGACAGGTTTGGAATGGGCTCGAGGGGGTTACTTTGCAAGAATCCTCTACTGGGGCAAGGGGACGTGTTTTGGCTCGGAACAACTGTAATGGGACGGGTTTTTGTGGCGAACTGGTTTGGAAGGCTCGTTTGGGTCGATAGGCACGTACACGAGTTAGATTTGTTGCCTCTAGACTGAAATAAAGGGACGGAAACTGGGGAAGCAAAGTTGGTTTGGGGTGGTAAAATGCGCAGCAACTGGACGATTTGGACTGGCGTGAAGGTCCGTTAGGCTCGATAGACTCTATACACAGTTGTAGAAGTCGGATTGAGTGTCTCTAAAGCGAAACGAAATGACGGAAATTCGAAATCGTGGTTGTAGCACTGGGGAGGGTAGATATGAACAATGCGTGCAACACTTCGTTCGCGGACGCTTCTGTGACCCGTTTAGGTTCCAATAAACTCGTAGGGCTCGGAAATAAAGGAATGGATGCTCAGAAAATTTGCTGGACACGGCTGTGTGGCACCTCGTCACTGAGTGGCAGTGAGGATGAAAATGGATGTGGAAACGCGACGTGCGGGTTCTATGGGCTCGTACACGATGGTATATGATCTCTAATGTTGTAAATGAAGTATTGGAATGAACGGGACAGCAATGACACGAATAAAAGGACGTTTCTGCAATATTGGGTGAAGAGTAGGGACAGGGTAGTACGATTTTTTTGCGGTGTAACTGGGGACTATTGGGGCGGCGTTCGGGCTCGTATAGACGTCGGAAAGGGTATACTATATGTTCTGGGCAACAGAACACGAAGGGGACACCTAGAAAATTCAATTTCTGCAATCAACTGGATCACAGACTGGGAAACCAATGGTTTGCCCCAACAAAACGGAAAAAGCACTCGGAAAACCACTTACCCCTGCGGTGGTCACCACTGTCGAAGGAGATTGCGTTCCTAGGTGGAACAAAGGGGAAGTTGGTCGGGCTTGAGTTGGGGCTGAGACAGTAGAAGAGGAAGTGTCGAGTTTTGGGGAACAGGGAGGTCCAGTTGTACCTGTAATAGTCAGTCTAATAGTCTACTCACTTACTCTAGTCATGCCCAAATGAAACCTCTTCAATTGGGTGTGCTCGGGCTCTCAGATCACGGCTCAGGACAAGAATTGATTGATTAGTCATGATACAAACAAAATGTATCTAAGTCTGTAAAAAGAGTCCATTGAGTTATTCCCAAATAGAACCTTCCTGCACCTCAGGATCTTGTATCGGCTTGCCACCAGTCTAAACCACATTGCTTCAAGGTTGGCCAAGCCTTGATACACTTGCTCAAGGTGTAGTGCAGATGATCGGGTGGGGTGGATACTTGAGTCCTTTGGATTCGGTTGGTGGAGTAGGTAATGAAAGTAAATGATAATATAATAGAGAGTACCAATGAACTTGTATCAAAGGCTTGGATAGAGTAGTGAAATGGATAATCAGGTATCAGATTAAAGTAGTGCTGCTAGAGTCAAAATGTTCAATATCTGAGAATGGTCAATATCAAGACACTAAAACGAATGCTAGTGATGAAACCACACTAATGGAGGGTGGCGACGAATGAGTCCCACCACCCTTCCACACCTCCCTTTACATCTGTTCCACTTCACCTCACATGTATCCCATTATGGTGGAAGTCTAGTAGGTATATAGAATGTTGCTGGTCATGTTTGCTAAGCAGTAGCATCTAATGGAATGACTACGGAAGGTATTGAATGTTTTGATACCTGCTAAATATAGTTTTCAGGTTGTATCCCTCTCAAAAGGGGTTCAACAGTGTTGTGATGGTACATACAGGACATATTCTGGTCCTAGGAAATGCTGGCACTGTCTTATTAAGTATAGGTGGTCTGTATCGTACGAACGGATGCATTCGAGTTGGGTGGCATTGCTCGGCACCTTGGCATGTCACGTTCACAGTGCCACTGGCACGTCCCTGCATGGCACCTGCACACGGAAAGCTACATCCAACAGCCTGAGCCCAAAGGATGTGCTTGTGCCATACAAAGGAAACATATACTCAACTATGAATACTTAAAAGTTGTTTCCTAGTCACCTATGCTCCATGGAAAGATGTCCCAGCGATGGCACATGCACCGTGACGTACATCATCCATATTTGGTATGTATCTATATCTGTAAGCTACATTATGTTCAGACGCGTTAGATGCGTCAGCGCCAGTGTCATTGGGTGGAGGTAAATCTGGCTAGACGTGCGAGTACAGCCTTGCAACGTATATCCTGGAGCGCAGAGTTGACCTGCGTGCTTGATTTCTTATTGTTGCATCATTTCAATGGACTGGGGTTTTGTCTGCCCTGCGGGGGAACACAAGACTGGCATGCCATGAGAAAGTGTGTCGAGACAGCGACGTCCTTGCAGCGTCCCCAGCATCCCCAGCGACAAGGGTGTTTTACTTTTAGAAGGTATGACTAATATACGGTACTCCGGCACCATGGCTGTCTGCTAGATTATGTTCAACCAAATATGGGTAGCTGTATGTCACCTGCCTTAGGTGCTACTGTTAGTAGCCAGCAGTAACCAGTTTCGACAACAGCATGAGACGACCCAAGCCCCGTATCGAGAATACAGGAAGAGTAGCCTGAAATCCTGAGCCATAGCTAATTGCAGGCAAAATGGAGTTACAGTTTAAGACAAATTTGGAGATCACAAGACCACCTTGTGTCTTCACCCGGCTCCGAATTATTTGGCAAGGCTCAAGCCAACGCGACAATTCTGGCTTTGATGATTTGATTAGAACGCTGCTAGCGCTTACACTGGCCTGTAGCACAAGTGACAAGTTCAATTGTTACCGAAGACATCTATTCTCTTTCCGACAGGCAGAGCAGCTACATCTTACAACACGTAGACAAGCAACACCCGATTGACACCAGAAGTGTCAGTTATTGTTGTGCTAGCTTAACAACAAATATGCTCTTCAGGTTGCGTCTCGCAACTGTAAAGCTCTGGTATGACCTGTGTCGTTACTAGTACTGGATATTAAGATTTACCACTCCTTTCTCCTTCGCACCCACACAGGTCGAGTTCGACAAATAGCAATGCAGTGTATATACTCTAACTGGTGTCTCACCAAACCCTTTGGGACGGATAAGCTGAGTCTTCGATTGCAGATGCCGTATTCGCAGTCGAGGGCGGGTTGGTTCATGGATGCATCAGTGAATATTACACTCACCGCCAAAAATAATGCAACACGTGATTTTTGCAAATCTTTGGTGAATAGCAAGTGAACGCGCCATTGAATCATCCGAGTCTTAGTGGGGAAAATGTAGCTTATTGAGTATAGTTTATGTGTACAGAATCTTGGGTGGTGTGATAGATTTCTTAGCCACGTATGCATCAAATGACATTGATGACCTATTTTTGGTGGTGTCAACAAGTGTCAACTTGAATCCGAACCACCACAACGTGAACGCTACTCTGCTCTAAACACCATCTTTTGCTTACTTTTTCAGAAACATCATCATGACGAATCACATACAGCTCACGCCCACTAAGAAAGCGTGTATTGTCACGCTCCGTCGCAAAAATCACACTTTTGACGACATTGCCAACAAACTCCACTGCCACAAATCTTCCGCATGTCATATATGGCAGAAATACCATCAGAAAGAGAATTTTTATCATAAGGCACCTGGTCGAGGCCGTCCGAAGGCTTTAGACAGGCAGGAGCGTCGTACAGCATGCCAGATGATCCGTTCAGGCCGGGCAGACACAGCTGTAGACGTTCAGCGTGACCATTTCCCAGATGTTTCTGTTACGAACAGAATTCATCCATTAGTTTCTTTTTCTTTTTCTTTTCATTTCATTTCATTTTG
>QLOY01001867.1:0-10245 GCA_003313965.1 Megacollybia marginata
TGTCTTTTCCGACTCTAATTCCATTTATAGTACCCCAATGATGGCGGTTAGGCTCTACCCAGTGAGCCGCGGCTTGAGCCTAAGCCGAGCCTGAGCCAGCCTGAGCCGTATTTCAAGGCTCAGGCTCAGATTTCAGTGAGCCTAGGCTGCTCTGAGCCAGCTGGGAGCCGCGGCTTCTGGGCTGAGCCGAGCTGTAACATCACTATTTGAGACATTATTCTGTACTTAAAACTATGGGTCATACTAGTAGAAACTTACTGTAATACAATGCTACTGTGATTTTTTTTCAGTTGTGATGGGTTTGAGCTCAAAATTTCCTATTTAGGACATCACATGCTGGGAAATTTCCTTTTTAAGGGGGGGGAGGGGTCCCAGGTCTGCCGAAAATTCTAATTGTACCCTGTGTTGTTTATTGCAATCCCACTACCCCCTTGGGGTGGGGGGTCAGAGGGGTCTTAAAATTTTTTTGCATGCCAAATATTTATCAGTGGAAAGAGACCTAGGGCAGGGTATACAAGAGCCTCCAGCCTTTAAAGGCTTCATATTTACTTATTACAAACATTTAAATGTTAGTTTCAAAGTTTGGCCCAAGTTTGGCTGCATTTGGGTAACATTTGTATGTGATCTCAAGTTGCATAGTACTTCTAAGCAGCTATATCTCACTAGAATGAGCATACAAGTAAGTTTCTTGAACAGATATGATTAGCATGGCCCCAGATATAGTAACACCATCTGGGCTGGTGGAAAATATATTCACGTGACCTGTCCAGATCACCCCGAAATGTGACCAAGTCAACATTTGTTGTCGTTTTTTGAGCTTCAGTGGTGTAACGTACTCACATGATCGTTACTCGCAGGTGTCGAGTTGTCCTCACTACCGATCGTATTTCAATTCTCATATCACTTCTCATTGATTGTTTCTAGTCTACAGTCTCTTAGTTACTGAGTAGCTAGAGGTATTTAAACCGACCTTGTTCTGTCTTTATGGTAGAGAATCTTATCATGTTAACCTGTCTTTTACCTCATGTAGCGTTACTTTGACTTCTGTCAGACTGGCGTTACATATTTTTTGACATCAACACACTACACTCTACTGAACTAGCTTACTCTTGTTGTCTCCCTGGATCTAATCAGTTTGGCCGACTGATCCCTTCCGTGAACGGCAAGACCCTGAACCTGAATAAAACCCCTCAAGACCCTACCCGATTGATATTTGACTCACACAATGCCTTATGCTCAACCGACTATTCGCTCCCCAGTTCAGACTCGCAGGCGAGTCGTGCAACAGTTACAGAGTCAGGACGCTGGCTCTTTGATGGGTGAGTCATCCTTAATTGATTTCGATTCGGACATACCGCCTTCCGAGACCGTCGTATTGCCGACGTCGAATGTGCGAGGGAGAACTATTGAGCATAAAACCTCGAAGGCTCCTAGAAGTACTTCAGCCCCACCCGGGTTGGAGCGCTCCAGGGAACCGAGCCCTGAACCTGACAATGAGTCAGAGATGCTGGCCTTAGAGCCGTTATTGGGTTCTCCACCCAACGAAGATCTTGTTTTACCCGGGAGTCCGGTGAAACAGGAGTCGATTAGTTTTCCATATTTAGCAGCCTTCGGGGAGCTGCCGAATATATTTGATGAACAACTGAGTATGCGATTGAATACATCGAGTATTTATGAAACTCGGAATGAAGCTGAAGCCTGGGAAGCTTTGGAAGATAAGCAGCAAGTCTATGAAGCTGCGGAGGCAGGAATGACACCTGCAGACCTGGAATTATATCGGAAACACATGAATTCAGTAAGTGCTCACGCACGCCAATCCGATCAAGACCCTGTTGATCCTCTGATTGGGCAATCACTTCGATCAGATTATGCCTGAATCCCCGAAACTATAGTTGAAAGCAAAGATAGTAAGAGATTTGAGAACCCTGCCCAATTAAATGCACATGTAAAATGGAGGCAAGCCAATAATGAACGATTTTTTGCAATGGCTGATGCTGATGCTGCAGCTAAGTCGAAAATTGCCCCGCAAACAGAGCCGGAAGCCGTATTGATTTCGGGTAAGATTTCTGAAAAGGAAATACCGAAGGAAGCAGTAAACTCGGCACTAATTTCTGAAACCGACAAGTTGAAGCAACAGGAAGAGGCACTCCGTGTTGAACTCATTGAATTGAAAGAGCAACACAGACTTGAGCGTCAGAAACTGAAGACTGATCGCATCAGTGCCAAGCTTGCACTAGAACAGGAGAAAGCTCGGCGTGACCAAGATAAAGCTGCAGAAAAGCAATGTCTGGCTGATGAGAAGAAAGAAAAAAGGAAGCGTCACCTTACAGAGGCTGAGCTAACTCAGAGTATATCAGGAATTAAAGACCATGTTCAGAAATTACCTGTGAATGATACGAGGTCAAGTTTACCGGCTCCTGATTATCAAGCTGTAGTCAGCAATATTATGAAGTCGGCATCAGCAAAATCTGTGGAGATGAGACCAAAGCAGGAAACAGTTGCTTTTAATGGAACTGTGCCTGAGCCATTATTAGCTCACTTACCAATTGCACAAATACCGTTGTCGAGTGCATTAGGGAAAGCATTGGGACAAGTCAATGAGTTACAACATGGTGGAGGAGGTCCACCATCAGATGATTCAAGCAGTTCTTCGGACTCGTCAGATTCGAGCTCTTCATCGAATGATTCCTCAGATGCCAATACTTCGGACTCTGAAGGGGATCGGAACCGGAAGAAGTGGAAATCTAAGAAGAAGAAGACTCATCACAAGAAAAGTTCAAAACAAGAACATATTAAACCCATTGAACCAACTACCTATGATGGTAGTGCTGAGACCACGGCCATTAGCCGCTTCATTCGGGAAGCGGTTGACTATGTGACTACGGGACGGGTTGTACCAAGTCGACAAGTCAGGGTGGTATCTAAATATCTGAAAGGAAAAGCTTACAGATTTTATGAGCAACAAGTTGCTATTAATGACGGATAATGGACTCTGGGTCAGTTTTTCACAGAGTTATTCAATCATTGTTTCCCACCAAATTTCCGTTCCATCTTACGAGGGAGATTGGCCAGATGTCAGCAGGGAAATCGTTGGATTAGAGACTATGTCTTTGAACTATTTGAGTTCTACACTTTACTTGGAGATGAAACTGAATGCAACAAAGTTTTGAAACTGTGGGAAGGTCTGAATGTGGAAATTCGGCAGATGATATTGCTTCAGGGTATTCACCCTGAAGTTAATGCCTGGGCTGAGGTTATTACTAAAGCAGAGGCAGCAGAGATTGCATTGGATCAGAAACGACATGAACAGCAACAGCAGACATTTGAGAACAACAGAGAACGGCGTGGGAGAGCCTATGGTGATTATGCGCACAATCGGTGTGCTGATAACCGCCGTACTCATGATGCACTAGAACAGAACAAGTACAATCAGATCCCGAGAAATGACAGAGATTACTCACCAAAGCCAGCTCCAAAAACCGTCAATGAGAGAGCCCGGGAGTTTTTTGGTGATAAAACTGTACCCTCTCGGAAGTGGGAAAGTCCTAGACGGAATGGGGCTTTGCCTCGTAAGCCTCAGATGTCTCAAAGTGAGCGTGATTGACATTATGCGCAAGGGTTATGCTTGAATTGTCACAAGCAGGGACATAAAGCTCGGGATTGCCCTAAAAGGCAGTCAGTTTCCGGAAATGGTAATCATCCACCAGGAAGGCCGAATACAAATCGGCAGGGACAATCATCAACTCGTCAGACAACTTCCTCGTCTGTGAGACTACAGTCTTCTAAGATTGATATTCAAGCTTTGGATGGTCGGAAGCGACTAGCGGATTCCATGGTATCGCAGAGTACACTGCAAGCTAATAATATCGACGTGACACTAGAAGATCTTGAACCGACGGAATTATTTGGTGAATCTGAGGATGGGCTTCCGCCACTCATTGAAGTGGATGATTCAGATACGGAATCCATCTCGGATGTAGAAGATCATATTTTCGATTTTGATGAAGATCTGCGGACACTACCTTTGGGAGATGTACTGGCACAGGAGGCAATGCGACAGCTTCAAAGCTGTGATACTTATATAGGCGATGAGAATATTGATCTGGATGTTGAAGAGGAAAGGTTCCATGTGTACCGGACTGCCACAGGTTACGCTGTTATGGATAGCACTCGATTTGATGATGAATGGCGCCTAGATGATGTAATCTTACCAGAATGGGTTATCTGTTCGAATCAAGTGACTCAGTTTTACAATTGTTATTGTAAGACTCGGATGCAACCAGTTTGGATTGAGCCTTCAACATCAGAGGAACAGGGATCAAAGTTTCTGATGTGTCAAATTCAGGAAGTATTGAATAATGGCCTGGATTCTTACCATAATGTGAATTTACCACGAATTCAGATGTGGGTTACTGGTCCCATGGTCTATATTCTGGATCACTGGGTAGGAAAATTGGTTCAGACCCACCTGGAGATTTTTCAGAACGCAAAATTGCGGATATTTAATTGGTACTTGCACCAGTTGTTAGCTGTCAGAGTCGGAGTCATAACAGTGCCCTTGCATAATGAAATAGACCTTGATACAGACATTGTTTCTCTGGAAATAAATGCAGTAGATTCGGAACGATTGAACGGCTTACAACGAAATGCGGCAGTACCCAGAGATTTCGATCGGTTGATTCCGAAACCGCTTATAAGTTGTTACTATAAATGGCCACCCGTGCCGTGCGCTGTTGGATTCGGGATCATTAAGTGACTTTATCTCCAGTTTGATAGTTGACCAATTAGGTTTGAAGCGGTTCATTCATCACAAAAGAAGTACAAACTTATAAGCCTCATGGGTGCTTATAAGTTTGTGCTTCTTTTGTGGTGTTCTGGAGAAACCATTTCAATTGCAACTGGCCGTGCAGGGTTCACATTCAAAGGTTAATTTGGGAACAACGGCCCGGTTGCAATATCAAGATATTGATGAGTCTCATTATTTTGATGTTGTGAATCTGTCCAATTATGATCTTATATTAGGCACACCTTTTCTATTTCAGCATAAGGTGCTGCTGGGGTTGAACGAAGCTCGAGTGATTATTGAAAGTCCGGAAAGTGTACCAATTGCAGGTGGTAACATCATGAAGCTTGCTGCTCACGCAGTTGAGCTTGTTGAAGATGACCTTGCCCGAGTACGTGATGATTTGATGAATTATGCGGATGGGTTGGGGTTATTCAGAGATCTGTCTTTACAACCGCTACCACCTTTCCATGATATCAATCACAAAATTCCATTGATTGATGAGACTCTTATTTATCCTTGGAGACCCGCACGCTGCCCAGAAAAATTTCAAGAACAGTGGATTGAAAAGAAGAACAACTACATCCAGACTGGGAGGTGGCGGGTTACAACATCACGGAATACCGTACCTTTGATGTGTATTCCAAAACCTAATAAGCTGAGGGATAAACCCGAAATGCGTGTCGCAATTGATCTGCATGCATGTAATGCAAATACTCACAAAATGTTGGCACCTTTGCAGCCAATTGAAGGAATTTTGAGAAGAGCTGCTCGGCATCGATATCTGTCTTTGATGGATCAGACAAATGCTTATGAGCAAGTGAGAGTCATACCTGAGCATGTGAGTCGTACAGCTATGAGTACCCCAGATGGAAATATGGAATCATTAGTAATGCAGATTGGGGATTGTAACGCACCGGCAACGTATCAGGCGTTGATGAATCACATTTTCTCACCCTACATTGGTGTTTTTATGGACGTGTATCTCGATGATATCGTGGTGTATTCAGATACTCTAGAGGAACATATTGAACACTTGAAGCTGATTTTCGATATTTTGAGAAGAGAGACTTTATTCTTGAGTCGGAAGAAAGTTCATCTGTTAGCCAGAGAGTTGAAAGTGCTGGGACGTATCATTGATTCCAATGGGATAAGGATGGACCCTGATAAAGTGGATAGTATTATGAAATGGAAGACACCTACCACTAAGGAGTTATTACAAAGTTTTCTGGGGTCTGTGGGGTATCTGGCTGATGACATCACTGGTATTCGAGTACCCATGGGAATTTTGCACTCCTTAACTGGGAAGGATGTGCCTTTTAGGTGGACTGAAGTTCACCAACGTGCATTTGACGAAATTAAGCCAGAGGCAGAGCGTTTTCGGAACCATTCCAGGGTACCTTTGGATTACTCTGAGGATGCACCGGCTGTAAACTTAGTGACAGATGCAAGTAGCAGCGGGATTGCAGGAGTTATCAGTCAAGGGGATGATTGGAAAACTGCAAAAGTCGCAGCATTTTTTTCTGCTAAGTTGACATCCACGCAACAGAATTATCCTGTGCATGAGCAGGAATTATTTGCGGGGGTTGAATCGATGCGGCGACACCGGGATATATTGCAAGGGGTCCATTTTTGGTGGTATACGGATCACAAGGGCTTAATTCACTTATTGAAGCAGAAAAATTTGTCTCCTCGTCAAGCACGGTGGATGGAATTACTATCTGAATTTGATTTTGAGATCATATACATTGAAGGAACACAGAATATTTTGTGTGACGCTCTTTCTCGCTTGTATGTGCATGATGCCGCCGGGACAGTGCAGAGTCCAAGTGAGTACCCAGATCACGATGATGATGACCATGTGACTGGTGATGGTCTGCATATTACTATGCCTGTTTTAGTTGGATTGGAGGCTGGTGCTGTGATGACCCGCTCTCAGGCGGGATTGCAGCCTGTATGGGTACCAAAGCCGAAGCGGAAATACACACACTTACCTAAGTCGTTGGCTGCACCGTTGCCTGGTGAAGTTGTGCAAGAAGTCGTACCGTCTTCTCTGGAGGGTGGGGAGGTACTACAACAAGTTGAAGTACCTATAGAAGCACCCGAGTTCAATCAGAAGGAGATGAAGGAATCCATTGAAGAAGGAAGATTACCAGATTCGAGTCCGACTCCTAAAAATCCATTACTGAAAGATGAAACTATGCCTGCATTGGATGAGATGAACAAAGAATTGGTAGAACTCATACAGTCCAAAATGGATCGGATTGTGGATCTATTAGATGTCATCAAGCATGCATCCCCAAAGGATCCGGTATTAAAGCGAATACTTCGTGCTCCGCAGGAGCATCAGAATTTTCAAGTGGCAGAAGGACTCGTATATCTGAAACAGAATGGACGATTAATGCTGTGCATACCGGAACACACGATAGTGGACTCACGTTCATTGAGGGAAATTGTGATTTCTGAAGCACATTCTTTATTAGCACATTTAGGTGCTCAAAAGACACAAGCCTATTTGCGAGATCATGTCTGGTGGAAAACTATGAATGAAGACATCCGAAAATACTGTGAAAGCTGTCAGACCTGTAAGCAAAGTAAACCTAGCAATCAGAAACCTTATGGATTGTTGAATCCATTAGAAGTACCTTCACATCCTTGGGAAGCAATTGGAGTCGACTTTATCGGTCCATTACCTGAATCTGAAGATCGTGATGGGGTTTATAATTCTATCACTGTCATAATTGATCTACTTACGGCAATGGTGCATTTGGTTCCTTTGAGAATTGATCATACTGCTAAGGAGGTCGCAGAGCTAATGGTTTCTCAAGTATTTAAGCATCATGGAATTGCAAGAAGACTTATTTCGGATCGGGATGTGCTATTCACCAGTCATTTCTGGCAAGAGTTGAATCAGTTACTTGGAGTCAAATTGAAAATGTCGAGTGCCTATCATCCTGAAACTGATGGGAGTACCGAACGAGCGAATAGAACAGTTACGCAGATGATCAGAAATTGTATTAGTGAGGATCAAAGAGATTGGGTACAGAAATTACCTGCAATCAAGTTTGCGGTCAACTCAGCACGATCTGAATCAACAGGATTTTCTCCTTTCTTTTTGAATACTGGAAGGATCCCTAGAGCTATGGTTTGGAACTCACCTAGTGACCAGAGTTATCCAGGAGTAAGAAAGTTTGCTCTCAAGCATGCTCTTATCTCTGCACATGACAGTATTTTAGCCGCTCGAGTGAAACAGGTACAGGATGCCAATCGAAAATGTCGACCAGCTCCGTTCTCTGAAGGCGATCTGGCCTACATATCCACCAAGAATATTTCGATTAAGAAGGGTTTAGCTCATAAATTAGCCCCAAAGTTTATTGGACCGTATCCTATATTGAAAGACTATGGTAATAGCTCCTATCTTATAGATCTACCTGCGGAATTGAAACGCAGGGGTATACATCCTGTCTATCATGCCCAATATCTCAGAATTCATATTCCGAATGATGATCGTCTTTTTCCAGGACGACTCACATCTCAGTTAGGCTTGGCTGAAACTCTAGAACCTGAGTGGAAGGTTGATCGGATAGTGAGTCATATTGGAAAAGGGAAACAATCAGAATTCCAGGTAGAATGGGCCTCAGGGGATCGTACCTGGCTCAAATATGAGGATGCTAATCACTTAGTTGCAATGCAAGACTACTTTGAAGTTCTGGGAATCACAGACATCAATGATTTACCTGACATAGAAAGTAATAAGGACGAAACTGACCCTCAGAATTTGCTTGGAGCAATAAGTATTGAACCGGTGCGAGAGCGGAGGGTTAGGAGGAGGAGAAGAGGAGTTAAGAGAAATCGGGGAAATATTCAGCCAGCAACTGAAGAGGAGATGAAACAAGTGGTGTTCCAATTATTGGATGATCTGTTTGCCAAACTAAACCTTGGCAACACTTCAACTATAAAAAAACAACCCGATGTCAAGTGCACTCACAGTTCCCATTCTCATCAATTTACCGCTTGCACATTGCCGGATCAACCACGTTCTTACCAGACTTCGACTTCTATTTCACATCCATCGACTATGTTTTCCGCTGCGTCTTCCACTGCTCCTGAACACGAGTTTGTCATCATAATCGGTAATGGAGCCTATGCACTATTTAATGATGGTATCACCACTGAGTTGTGTACTCGCGAGCAGCTCGAAGCCATTCTGCAATGGACGGAACGATACAAGTCCACTCTAGATCAAACCAAGTGCGGGTCCTGTCCCCTTGGACTCGTTTTCATCTCCAGTATCCTTAACCTGTGCACGACAGTCACTGGCAGTCTCCTCAGCTTTGACAGTGCCAATCCCATTGACAGGCCTATTTTGGTTCTCACGCCACGTACCCTGACGGTTATCGAGATTATGGGTTCTGAACAGTACTCCAGTAAACGCAAATGATCCAATGATGAAGTTCCGAATCCACTCGATGCCAAGAAGCTTGCTATGGCAGATCGTTTGGCCTGGAAGGAACTTGAATGCATAGAATGTCAGAAGGAGCGCATTCAGAATGAGAAGGCCGCTCGACGTCGAAGGAATCAGCGAATGGAGTCGTGGGGTATTACTGCACCTTCCGTTACATCCAAAGCCCGTTCAGATTCTTCCCCTACCAAACTTTCGACTCTTCCGCACTTCACTCCCTTGCTGTGCGTTGATGACGAAATGGACACTGATGAACCGACGGGAGAGGGTATTTCGACTGCTGGTGCTTCGAAGATCAACAAGAAGGGGAAGGGGAAGGCTAATGATGTGAAGAAGTAGTGCAATTCTTGGAGAATTGCGGAGGGGGGTGTGTAACGTACTCACGTGATCGTTACTCGCAGGTGTCAAGTTGTCCTCACCACCGATCGTATTTCAATTCTCATATCACTTCTCATTCATATTACATTGATTGTTTCTAGTCTACAGTCTCTTAGTTACTGAGTAGCTAGAGGTATTTAAACCGACCTTGTTCTGTCTTTACAGTAGAGAATCTTATCGTGTTAACCTGTCTTTTACCTTGTGTAGCATTACTTTGACTTCTGTCAGACTGGCATTACAAGTGGCCTTTCAAGTGATGTACTGATGGTTAAATTGCATGTACAAGTATATTATATGCTAAAAATGTCAACAATGATGGGGATGGGGAGACTTGGGAGAGGGGTACTAGTAGTGATGTTGTAGGCTCAGCTCAAGCCGCTGAGCCGTTTGAAGCTGAGCCGAGCCGAGCCTAAACAACAGCCTATTCTGGCTCACGGCTCAGGCTAGGGATCTGGAAAGCCATGAGCCGTGGCTTGGGCTGCGGCTCTGCACGTGATACAACCTTGTTACTATCAACTCTATTTTCGGTAACTTCCCAATTTAGGTACACCCTGCAGGCTTCCATCAGGTGTCATGGCGCCTATGAACACGTTGGTTTGATGTCAGTTTGATGTCGGTTAGT
>QLOY01001867.1:10537-31571 GCA_003313965.1 Megacollybia marginata
GCAGCAAAATGCAGAGCTATCCTTGAGTGCTGTAAAGTTGTAGACATAGGTTTCTTTGTGTCCTCTATCACATAGAATGCTCAGATGGTTCTGAAAATGCCTACTTGTTATGTAAAGTGCATTTTTTCGCTTCTATATGTTTTTCACATCCTAATTTGTCACTGTAATATACTATTTGAAAGCTAGTTGAAGCTCAAAAAACAATAATGAACATTGACCGTCGCATTTCGGGATGATGATCAACGATGCTGACAGGTCACGTGATTGTACCTTTTGTGGGCCAGATTGCGCTACTGTGTTATCTGGGATCATTTCTATTGATTAACCTTGCATTTCTACTCATCATGGCTAATAATTCTTGCTTAGAATTACTACACCATCTTGATACCTACTTGAGATCACACACAAATGTGGCCAAACTTCTTGCAAACTTCAAAATAAAGATTAACATGTTTGTAATAAGTAAATACAAAGCATATGAGCCCTGGAGGCTCTTATATGCCCTGCTTGAGAGCTCTTTCATTGATAATTTTTTGACATACAAAAATTTTTTAACACCCCATCAGACCTACACCCCCCATGTGTCAGATCAGAATTCTGGCACCCCCTTGATTGAGAGTATAATGATCCCCCATTGGGGAGTGGCACATCGGGCTTGCCCTCGAGGATGGTGAGACTGTTGTATATCTTGCGCTATAACTGACTCTATACAGATCAACTAACAATGTGCACATTGAACGGGTCTGGGTTGATATCCGAAAAGATTGCCTTGAGACCTTTTGACAGATATTTTCATACCTTGAGGAAACTGGCCTCCTTGATATGTCCAATAACACCCATCAAATTTGTCTCTACTTGGTTTTCCAGCCACAAATCCACCAAATTCGGACTGTGCATCATCATACTCCTATTGCAATGTTTGAACTGAGTCGAGAAGAAGCAATTAATAGGGGTTACTGGAGATGATGTTGAAGCTGTTGATGAATTTTATGGGTGGACTTTGAGGGCAGAGTACCAATGGGAGCAACTGAAGCCAAGAATGATGACAACGCAGCAACCTTTCTCAATGCAGATGAAGAGATTGTGGATGCTCATAACAAGATGGATTTGATCTCTTAGAGGATGATGGCAACAGAATTGAAGTTTTTTGTAGAGCTGTACTTCATCTAGCATCACAAAACTGATTCAACTTCAAGACTCAGAGTGCCGAGTATCAATGTCTATGTATAGCTCAGAAGGTGCCGATTTGGTTCAAGGTGCTGATTTGCACTATTTAAACATGCAGAAAACCACTAGTAGAGGTGCCAATTCCAATGTTCAACATGCTAATGAAACAAGAAGGTGCGGAAAAATACCCTAAAATTGGCTAAGGTGCCGAAAAAAGGTCAATTTTGGGAAAATGTGAATTTCTGGACACTATTCTGCCCATAGGGACACATTCAGTTCCTCATCACCATTATCAAGTAGCATTTATAGTACTCAGTCACTGTAAGGGACACATTCAGTTGCTCATCACCATCATCAAGTAATGTTTATGTAATACTCAATCACCATGAGGGACACATCCAGTTCCTCCTCACCATTATCGAGTAGCATTTATACAGCACTCAGTCACCATGTAGAGACATGTTCAGTTCCTCATTACCATTATCTTATGGTGGTCACTCACTAAAAAAGTGACCTGTGGTTACTAGTCACCATGCCCCTCAAACTTAGTGATGGAGCACTTCATTTATATTTGCTTGTACAGCATACGGTACACATCTGAACCATATATGGGTCACATTGTTACCATTTTGACATTGACGGCTGCCCCCATAACAATTGAGCACAATTGAGCTGATATTAAGGTAAGCTGAGATTCATTGAAGAGACTGAGATTGGACATTGGAATGAGAGAATGAGAGGTAAAGATGAGACAATGGGACTCAAATCAGATAGATGCAGATACATATTGAAAAATCAAGACCAGATGATCGGATATAATGAAATCAAATTGAGTTCCAATATGGGGAGACTCGAATAATAAACAGAAGATTGAGGATCAATCAATTGGACATTGAACCCATTCACATAGATGTGTATTGTGAGCTCAGACATTAGACTGAGAATTGGAATGGGGCTTGGACATTGAACCGAGAGGTAAAGACGAGACAATGGGTCTCAAATCGGATAGGTGCAGATACAGATTGAGAAATCAAGACCAGATGATCGGATATATTGAAATCGAATTGAGTTCCAATATGGGGAGACTCAAATAATAAACAGAAGATTGAGGATCGATCAATTGGACATTGAAACCATTCACATAGACATGTATTGTGAACTCAGACATATTAGACTGAGAATCAGAATAGGGCTTGGACATTGAACTGAGAGGTAAAGACAAGACAATAGGACTCAAATCGGATAGGCACAGATTGAGAAATCAAGACCAGATGATCAGATATGTTGAGATTGAATCGAGTTCCAATATGGGGAGACTCAAATAATAAACAGAAGATTGAGGATTGATCAATTGGACATTGAACCAATTCCCATAGACGCGTATTGTGAACTCAGACACATTAGACTGAGAATCAGAAGGGGGCTCAGACATTGAACCGAGACGTAAAGACGAGACAATGGGATAGGTGCAGATACAATTTGAGAAAACAAGACCAGATAATCGGATATTGAAATTGAATTGAGTTTCAATATGGGAGGACTCAAATAATAAACAGAAGATTGAGGATCAATCAATTGGACATTGAACCAATTCACATAGACATGTATTGTGAACTCCATTAGGAAAAAATATTTTGGATCCTGGCTGATCCTGACATCATCCTGGTAGTCCTAGGCAATCCCTGGCAGTCCTACACTGGCCCTGAGCTATCCTAGGGTATCCTAGGTAATCTTTAGTTTAGGACGTAGACCTAGTGAAGCCTGGGGATGTCCTTACAACAGCATAGAGCATCTTGAACTTGTCCTACAGTGTCCTGAGCCACCCTCAGTTTTGTGGAGATGGCTCAGGGACAGTTTGAGAGTGGCTCAGGATAGATTCAGGTTAAACTCAAGATGCCCTGTGCCACCTGTGAAGACATTATTGAGTCTTCCTAGGCTTCACCAGGTCTACATGCCTTAAACTGAAGAGAACCTAGGATACCCTAGGATACCCCAGGGCTAGTGCAGGACTTCCAGGGATTGCCTAGGACTGCCAGGATGATGTCAGGATCAGTCAGGATTAGCCAGGATCAGAAATATTTTTTCCTGATGTCAGACACATTAGACTGAGAATCAGAATGGAAAAGCAGACTTCGAGTTGAGTTGAGCCTTAAGCCAACGACACGAAACTCGGACATAGAATTGAGGCTTTGGACAAGTAATTGGACATTAAATCAATATTGATACGCTCAGACATTAACCGAGAGTCGGACATTAAACCAACATAATGAAACCCAGACATTAAACTGAGTGTCGGACATTAAACCAACATGATAGAACTCAGACATTAAACTGAGAGTTGGACATTAAACCATCATGATAAAACTCAGCCATTAAACTGAGGATCAAAGATCGAATAGGTGATTGCGCCGACAGAGAGTAAGGCGCCCAGTCACGTGAAATCCAATAAGCGACACTGTCACAAATGAGATGGCCGACATTGAGATGAACGCAGACAAAGCACTGCCCGTAATGGTGACATGTAGAGCTGTAGACAGAGTGGTGACCAGTAGGCATGGCAAATATGTAAGAGAACAGAGTGGAGGGAGGCTGCCCTGCAGCCAAGAAATAAGAACGAAACCTAACGAAACCTTCAGGTACAGTGGTACGAGCAAGAAATTGCCACTGTGAGTCATTACTCAGCAGTAAATCCTCTGTACTGGAGTGGGTTCAGGTATATGTAGTGGAGCCTATCCCTGTGAGTTTGAGTCATCATACAAGGATATAAAACCTGGGACCGTCAGCTAGAGCCACCGGACAAGAATGGCTAAAAGACAACCAAGAGTTGCCAGCCCCAGGACGTGTGAAGCACCCAACCAAGTGCAAATCCTGCTAGAGCTAGCACGCCTGGTGAGATGAACTGACAGTGAGATCATAGAAGCATTAAGTCATGTGATCATCCACTTGTCCTTTCTCTACTTGTTCTCTACCTTATCTACTCCTTAAGCCTTAGTTTTTAGCTTTCAACAATATATGATCTGTAAACCAAAAAGGGAAGATCATTCCCAGCACATGACCGTTTAGGTAGGTAGGTACCCCCTGACCTTGACCTTAATCAACAAACTGGGATCGTGTGTGGCAATATAATGCCAGCACCCCTGGGCCCCTTGGACAAAACCACAGAGAAACCCAGAAAATGCAAACCAAAAGTCTCCAAGTCTGCTGTGGAACCTGATGCAGACTTTAGTACAACAGCATTCAAGGCTTTAAAAGCCAATATTTGTAAACACTTCATGGCAGAAAATACAAATACAGCCTATGCAGGATAGTGCGGAAGTGGATTGGAACATGGTTCTGCTGACAACAGCACTAGTGAACCACCAGCACAAGTTGATGGCTGCCAGTGCACCAGTTATGTCAATGATATTAATCCTACCATGCATCCAGATTTTTCCAATGCCTTTGATGAGAGTGGCCCAAACCAATGGACACCACTTGTGGTTGCCATGCACATGTCGTTCAAATGTTTTGAGGAGGATAAGGGGAAGTCAACTGGAGAGAGAATCCATGCTGCCTTTAAACAATACTATACTACATTGTGAGCTCAATTGTCTCACCAATCAAATAACCTCACTTGAGCCTCTGTAGGAATGGCAGCAAATACTGTGGACCATGGAATCCTGAGAGTTGTACTGGGAACCCATGTGATTCAGCTGAAGTTGAGGATGCTCTCAAGGCCTGTATCAACAAGGGAGATTTACATGAGCGAAACCATTCCCAACCCTCACAAACATATGGAGACATTTATGGCATATTCCAAAGTCAAGATCCAACAGGCACTGAAGTCAACACAAATTGGTGTAGTTGGTGAATGGTTGATGGCACATCATCAGGTTTTCTTTTTATCTTTTTTGTCTTTTTACCTTTTTCTGCAAAATGAGTCTATGTTCCTAGGAGATGGGAGGCATGGGTGGAGGTCTACCTTATCCTAGATGGGTTAGGGAAGCAGTGTAACAATTCATGCCAGTATGCTCAGGGACATGTCAGGGACAGTGTCATCAGCTATTTTGAGCTTTTTTAGAAAATGAGCCTAACTTTTCTGCTTGCAGCTTTTCAGGCTTTTTCACCTTGCTACGCCTTGAGCAAGGCAAAAAAAGCTTTATGTGAGAATACTGATGATGCCTTCTTTACCACTGGATTTACATTGTGGATGCAGTGAGTCAATATAGATATAAAATTGATCAGCCGACTGCATATCCAGGAATTGTGAAGTGTGCTGCTTGCAGGCCAAGCATCTTACCTTCAATGCAGAGAAAGTGATTCAACTATACCCTACTTGATTGTGAACCTGCATAATCGCAAGGACTGGCAGCAGAAGATGAAGAGCAGTGGTGGGATCTTAAATGGTGAGTCGGAATCAGCAGCTTGAATAGTACTCACCACACTTAGGAAACATATATAACATCTATGAACAGCCGATTAATCATGCTGATTGCATGTATACTCATGTTCTTGCCTGGATACAGTTTTATGAGCTATTTATCTTGTGATGCAAGTTTGCAGGTGCTGATTACCTCTTTCCCAATATGGCACCTAGAGGGTCTGCCTTTTACCCAAATGATAGTATCAGTGGTGATTAACAAAAACTGGACAACTTTGCAGATTTTCTTCAGCTTCCCAAAACTTACAGGTTCACCACTCACTGTTTTCGCTGTGGTGGAGCCCAATACAGGTTCATGTTTGCTCCCCCAGGCCAACGATGGACTTTAGCACATATCCGTTGGTGGGGAGGCTGGGCTGAAGGTGAACATGTAAGAACTTCTGGTTGGAATACACTGAATACGGGACTAACCTTGCTTTTGTTAGTGAGATTTGCTTATCAAGTATCTCCTGGATGAGCTGTGAAACTATGAACAGGACCACTCTGATGCTCTATGTCCCATTGTAATAGACCAGTCTCAGTCTCACACTGGAGAGGTGTCTGAACAGCGTCCTTTAATAGTTGCAGAAGGGTGAGCATTGTTTGTTGCTCAGACAGCTCAGTTGACAGCTGCTCTTTCTCGGATACATCAATCATCATCTGGTATTCCCAGTCCTTATAGTTCCAATTTGTCATATCAGTCCCATTTGTCAGCTTCTTCACCTACTAATGTGGTAGCTCCAATAGCCTTTCCTCATGTTCTGACCACCCCACCAGCTGTCCCTACTCTACCCATTCCAACTGGTCCACTTTGAGTAGTTCCTAATGTCAGTGGAAAAGACAGATGGAAGCAGGTAGTAAAAGATTGGGAAAAAGCTGACCTCTCACATTGTCTTCCTGTTTCATTATCCCAATGGACTGAACAGGATAAGAGAGGCAGTGGGAATCAGCATGCCAAGTGGTGTCAGCACCAGATTGTTGCAACGGAGTTCATCAATGAGTAAGTCTGATGGGATCTTTTACTAATCCTAGAAAGATACCACATGATGAGAGCATATTTCAGGTTGCATACAACACCATCAAGCAAGGACTCACTGCACTTGTTACTGCAATCCACAAATCTCAACATTGCAAGGGGGTCTGGACCAGCAGGAAAACGAATTAATGATATTCTGTTCAATATTCCACTCTGTAAATTGTCTACACTGTTTTATTTGCACCTTATCTGTCCATAGTCTTTGAAACTTATGTTTAGAAGCCCAACATCGCATGGAGAAGGAAGGGAAAAAGGCCAAGCGTGAAATGAAGGAGCAAGAGACTTGAGCGCTTAAGCGCCAGTGCCGGTGCTCCGGGTAACACCTGGTAGAGTGACGTGTTGTTGGCACCCCGTTAGGGATGAGATCCGATCAGATGCTCTAGGTGTGGGGAAAAGTGCTTAAATCTGCGGACATAAGTAGTTACACTCGTCAAAATAGGATTAGTAAGCAAGATGGGTGTACGATTACTTCCGTAATGAAGCATGCTTCCAGGCAGCAATGGTCATATGAGTTCACCTTGAGGTATTCAATTTCAGTAGCATCAAGAGAGCTGAGAATTTTGGGAGGAACCAGTCCAGTCAAGGTCAGCAGATGAATCACGGTTTATAAACAGAATATGTTTGCAAACTAAAAACAGAATTCAGCCACTCAGGCCAAACTGATCAAACCGGTTCGCTTTGGACTTGATAATGGTATATAAGTTCTTTGAAATTGAAGAGTTCTCCATTCTCAACTTATTCTTCTATCGACTGTGAGCATCACGAACATTGACTATCTGCCCCACAATGCTCATTTTAAACAGAATACCGCGGTGTTCAACTATGCATTTTACCAAGTCTATTGTCACCAGTGTTGCTGCTGTGGCGGGTCTTGCTACCTTTGCAGCAGCGGCTAACTGTTCACCCCAGAGTGGATGCAAGAGTTGCGAGACTGCCGACAGCGTGTGAGTAATCTGTGCAAGAATACGACAATGTTCGAATCGTGCAGGGCCTCATTTGCTTCCAACAAGGGGGTGGCGGGATGGCAGCCCATGACACAGGGTAGGAGGGGGCAGGCCAGCTGAAAAAAATATTTGTGTGTCAGGTAAATATGGGTTTGCAGAGTCACAAATACATGTGAACACATTCAGAAGACATGTTTCAACAGCAATCTGGGTCTTCCTCTGCATAGAAAGGGCCACCCAGGTTGGTACCACCTATATTGAGGAAGTGATGTCATCATGGTCTCATGTGGTGTCACCCTGTGACATATTGCTGAAACTCTTTGAGAACCTTCAAACAGAGCATTTATTGAGCATCTATGCAGTTTACTGAATTCTATCAGTTATAACAGATTTAACAGAATCTTGACTGAGTTCTGACAAGAAAAAGTATTTTTAGAAGGTCATGTGCTGGGAAATTTCCTTTTTTTGGGGGGGAGGGGTCTCAAGGCTGCCGAAATTTGTAGATGTACCCTATATCATTTTTTGCAATCCTGCCACCCCCTTGGCTTCCAACTATTGTGGTAGCTGGCAAAACCCCGGTTTTGCCACCTGAGGATGGGCCAGTGCCTCTGCCACTGGTCCCTTTGCCTCTCAAGTTGATTGCTTGACAACATTTGACAACATCATCTCTCAGTGCTACGGTTGCAATGATGGAGGTGACTATCAATATGATAACACCTTGACAGTTTGTTTCTGCAACTGTGAAGTTGCATAAATAGTGTTTATGGCTTACCAAGGGGAAATAAATTGTGTTTGTGTTTGAATGTGGCTATGTGGCTAGACTATCAATATGATAACACCTTGACAGCTTACTTCTGCGACTGTGAAATTGCCAGGACCCTTCAGAATGCTACCACGGCTTAGTTACTTTAGCTATAGATGGAGGTTATGCAACATTTGTGGTTTACCAACAATTTACCAAAGAGAATTTAATTTTTTGAACGTCGATTCGCTGGAATCTGTTACTATCTCCGTTAGACTCAGTATATAGAGAATCTTTAGACTCTTCACCCTTTTTGTGCATACCAGTTAGTTTCAATATGTTACGACAGCCTAGTCACTATACTGTATCATTTCGATCAAATGTTCAGTAACATGTAACAAGCACGTCTGAACTGAATGAATTTGGTACGTGTAACATGTAACACTGGGCTTTTGAACACCGTTACAACTGGTACGTACAACACCTTAAAAACTTGTTTTTTTTGGGTACTAAACTAATTTTTTTAGGCTATTCTTCGGTATGCATAAAGCAAGTTTGTAGGCCTCTTTCTGTGTAGCTGATAGCTTTAGTGTAGGCATAGTACAAAAATTTAGAGTTTAGCACTGGACCTATATTTAGATATGAACATTTCGGAGGTATGTAACGCTATGCTACCCAAACTGAACACCTTGGTCACTGAACACCCCCTGTAACGTGTAACATGGGCTGATCATCTGATCGAAATGATACAGTATATCCAATTTGCAGCTTTCGACTTGATGATAATTCACTTTTTGTTTGGTAACACTAAGGATTACGAAGTGTATATAGACTAATCCCCGAGCCCTGCGACGACTAACTTAAATGTCGACAGAGGCGATTTTGTGAACGGAGCTTGTTGTAAACAGCATCATTCTAGAGAAATAGTGTGGCATAGACAGTGGGTTCTTGGCTAGAAATCAGCAACATCTGATCCGCATAGGGAATATTGAGACTCCATTATACATGTTACATTCGTGTCCTACTCAGACACGTACTAGAGCTCGTGTTAGTGTCGCAAGCATTTGTACACGCTAATTCAGTTCTGCAACTTCTCCTTTGTCTTTGGCTCGTATAGACTAAATCGTGGAATGGCCGAGTCCCGAACAACCTGTCTGTGACCGATTTATGGCCTTTAGTCTCGCTCCTTAAGTCTCCGTCGTCTTCGTGCATCATGGGAAAAAATTGAAAGTGAAATATGCTGTTCAATACCGAGGGCCTCTGATACAGACGGACAACTTCTGATTCATTCGACTGTATTACATATGTGCACGGAATATTCCTTTTCTAGTCCCATCCTCTGCTCAGAACCATGTTGCAAAGTGCCTATCAACCCCTAATTATGGAAGTAGTCGCGTGGTCGGCCCGAGTCCATCTTGCTTTCAACTTCAGTTGATTACAGCCCCGGGTGTAACGGTACGTGCATAGATAGTATGGTTTTGAAAGTCGAGATGGTCCGATAAAGACTGTCGAACGGCTAAAAAACGAACATAAGTAGGAGACTGGAAATCTTGATTCTTCAGTCGGCCTCAGTAGAGCCGACGTTTTATCAATTTTCCATTTTTATCGTATTTCGCACTAGAATGGCAACACCACTTTCTGTTGCTCACTCAAATATCTATGCAACGAGGACGGCCAACGACGCACGGGCAGGACAGTAACCGGCGAGTTGGGGCCGAAACGGAAATAAGTTGGGTAGAACGGGTAAGACTAAAGATCCTGATATTGAAAGTGCGGTAATATCCATCTCCTTTGGTCACAGAAGCTATAATTTATTCTGGTTTTAGACTCGCCACCTTGACATGCATTTCAAGAGCCCTGTTAAACTAGTAAAGTTGAGCGAAACTGTTGAGTCCAAGGCGGAACATGCGTCGGGACGAAGTAGCACACAACTGCGAACAAGAATCCGTGAGGTTACCTCCATATACTACATACGGCTTCGACACAAAAAAGGAGCTGTAACGGTTAGTTGTTTGAGCTCCGTTCAAGCTGAATACTCCACACCGGGAGGCTAGAACGTTGTTGAACATTGGTAGACACTGATAAACATCCCCTACTCTTCAACTCGACGATCTATTATCGGAGATTGAAGGAAACTTGATAACCCGAACTGATCGCAATGGCTATAATCAGGCTTTCTCCTGCTTTGAGAACTCAAAAGGTATATAAACTCTTTGAAATCGATAGGTTCTGCATTCTTAACCGAGTACTTCATCGACTGAGGTGAGCCTCATAACCCAGATCTCGACACGTAGTGCTCAGCTTGCGAAAGAATACTACAGTGTCTAAACATGCAGCTTACCATGTCCAAGTTCATTGTTTCCAGCGTCGTTGCGATCGCAGGCTTTGCTACTGTTGCAAACGCAGCCAACTGCTCCCCTCAAAGTGGATGCCAGACCTGTGAGTCTGATGACAGCTTGTAAGCAACCTTCTCCTCAAATGCGATTCTTTTGATCGTTCTTTCCAGGCTTGACTTTGCTATCAGCTATTGTAACAACTGGCCAAACCCTGGTTTCGCCAAGAGTCAAGACGGACGTGCTAGCGCCTCTGCTACTGGTCCATTTAAATCTGAGGCCGACTGCTTGACGGCATTTGACGATATCATCTCTCAGTGCTACGGTTACAATGACGGAGGCGACTATCAATTCGATAACACCTTGACAGTTTACTTCTGCTCCTGCGAAATTGCGTAGATAGTGTTTCATGTTTCTATTGGAACTAACTCCTGCGCTCCCTATGGCTTATTAAGGGGAAATAAATTGTGTTTGTGTTTAAACGTGACTATGTGGCTAGACTCGCGTTTACGCGATCTTCACCGAGAATTTGAAAGGAGCTTGTTTCACTCTCAAAACTAGTCATGGTGTTGATATGTATATTAGAAACCATCTCTGGTTACAGACGTTTCTTAACCTCAATGTGGTCTTGCACCACAATCATGACGTTTACTTCATGTGCCTTGGAATCAACTAAAAAACCATAGTCACTTTAACCAGGTTAACCATAGAGAAGTTAAATGCAGGAAATGCTGACAACCTTTCCTTTCTTACTGACTTCAGTGACAGGGGAGCCTATGAACACGCTTGTCAATTACAAATAGCTCGTGTATACTGCCCGCGATCCGGTTCTGAACCTGCCGAACCGGGGATCGAGACTCGAGTCGTCGGATTTAGCAATGGTCTATGCTGTCCAATGGAATACCGACAGCTTCTGACAGGAATGCACGAATTGATGGAGGGAGAAGACGTGGTGGGTGATTCAATATTCAAGTCCGAGTGTAAGATAGGCTGGGGCAAGAGAATGTCTCTTTTCAGGATGGATACAAAACGACAAAAGGTGTTAATATGGCTATAAGACACATTGTGTAGCTTTGCAAAGTACTTGAGTTGTCTGAAGGCCTTTAGAATAGCCATAGACAAAGACCGACGAAAATTATGTAGGGCACGTGACCGGTCACGCCGTCTCCATCTTGTGGAACTCCCGATCGTGGAGTTTCAGACTCTGACATGCCCTCTGAACGGTGGAGTGGGAACGACGAACCATGATGGGAGTACAGGAAGACGGCGGGCATGACGTGTGATCTGAGTCGGTTGTAACCTTATCTTTCGCTTAGGCTTGCAGCCCCTAGCTAGCGATAAGGTTTGGCCCTACGTCATCACTGCGAAGTATCCGTAAGAAACTAAAAATAGAAAATCGCTGGCTCTACTTGACAATAGTACATACCGAATAATCAACAAGTCATCGAATTCGGTGTCCAGTATTAGTCTCCTACCAAGAGTCGATTTCTTCGAAAGTCTTCATAGGATCTCAACTTTTATCGAAGATCTGTAACCTAAAGCGGTGTTAGGTCTTCTATAATGAACCTGGATTTAGCTGCGGGCGCTGTGCAGCAATGCTGGCGCCAAACTCATGCTGCATGGAGCGGTTCGGGGCAGAGCTCCAACTAGCTGTGTTTGGTTTCCATTCTACCTTCAGTCAGGCCCACGGCTAAGTAACACTCACATCAAGATAGGATTAGTAAGCAAGATGGCGTACGATTACTTCCGTAATGAGGCATGGTTCCGGCAGCAATGGTCATATGAATTCACCTTGAGGTATTCAAGATAATTCATTTTTTTTTTGGCAACACTATAAGAATTACGAAGTGTATATGGATGGCCTACTCCCTGCTCCAGGAGTGATTTTGTAAATGGAGCTTGTTGTAAACACATTCTGTAGAGAAATAGTGTGGCATGGACAGCGGGTTCTATCCTAGACATCAGCAACATCTGACCAACGTAGGGAAGGTTGAGACTCCATTATACATATTACATTCGTGTCTGACTCAGACATCCGACCGTACAAGAGCTCGTGTTAGTGTCACAAGCATTTGTACATGGTAATTCAATTCTGCAACTTCTCCTTTGCCTTTGGCCCGTATAGGCTGAATCGTGGAATGCCCGAGTCCAGAACAACGTGTCTGACCGATTTATCGCCTTTAGTCTCGCTCCTTAAATCTCTGAGTCGTCTTCGTGCATCACGGGAAAAAATTAAAATTAAAAGTGAGATGTGCCATTCAATACCGAGGGCCTCTGATACAGACGGACCACTTCTGATTCATTCGACTGTCTTACATACGTACACGGAATATTCCGATATTTTCTAGTCCCATCCTCTGCTTGGAGCCATGTTGCAAAGTGCCTATCAACCCCTTATTATGGAAGTAGTCGCGTGGTCGACTCAAGTCCATCTTGCTTTCAACTTCAGTTAATTACAGCCCCGGGTGTTACGACTATGTGCATATTATGATAGAAATATGGTTTTTCAAGTCGAGATGGTCCGATGAAGACTGTCGAATGGCTAAAAACTCTGATTGTCCATTCTCAGGCCCGACTCACCTCGAGCATGCAACCATCCACCTTCGACACTTCCACAGCACTCACTCAATCTTGACCTGGATACTATGGAACCATTGCTGAGACACTCTCTGGACCCGGCTTACCGGATATCGACGCTCTGCCATTCGAAGACTATAGTCCTGCCGCACAACAGCTCAGCAGTGCTCCAGTCTTCCATAGAGTTGGTCAGACAAATACGCAGAGCGTGGTTCTTACAGCGACCCTTCGCAATGTGTTGGCTGCCTTAAATCCTGTAAATGGCTCTATTGGTGCGTATCTAAGCATCTCTCTGTGTGACACAGGTCTCAGTTTTAGCCTGGAGATATGTTCGAAGCTGAGGACCTGATAGTTTCGTTTCAACCACATGAAAACGGTGGGCAGTTTTGCACTTATTCTATATAGCTTAATACCATACAGTGGTCACCGCGCTATCTGGAGGAGGCGCAACACTGCGCTCATTCGATGCATTAACTGGCGACCTTATACTCAAAAGATGGTTACACTAGGCTCACTTGTCTTGTACTCAAAAATGATCACAACTCCCTTCACGGTATACTATCTAATAGGCCTGGCAAAATGTTCCGCTTCATACACTCTCCATGTCACCGCTTTGTCTTCAGAGAGTGGCGAGCTGTTAGCCCCAGCGAATATCCCATCATCAATCTCCCGTTCTGTTTGACATCTTAACTCTCAAGTCACCCGAAGCAACCAAGACCCGTCCTTTACTAGTCTGGCTAGACGACGGCCAATCACTGACCGGTACTGACCTCTTACACCGTCTCTGAAGGGCAAGCCTTCTTCCGTCAAAGGGACTTATCACCCTAACTGACTATGGACAAAAGTTCGTTATCACCAAGCTCGATCATTCAGCTGCGGTCTTGGGACTATCGGACGATGGAAACATAAGTAGGAGACTGGAATTCTGGGTTGTTCAGTCGGCCTCAAAGTAGAGCCGACGTCTCGTGGTTTATCAACGGTTTTGTATTTTTATCTTCTCACAATGTGATCATTCCGTACTAGAATAGCAATATCACTTCTGTTGCTCACCCAAATATCTATGCGATGAAGACGGCCGACGACGCACTGGCAGGAAAGTAACCGGCGAGCTGAGGCCGAAACGGAAATAAGTTGGGTAGTGCGTTGTAGAACGGGTAAGACTAAATCCCGCGAGTCTATGAATACTTCTATATTTCTATTGAGTCTAACGCCTGCGTGTACAAGGCACACAAGGTACAAGACCCTAATATTGAAAGTGCGGTAATATCCATCTCCTTTGGTCACAGAAGCTATACTTAATTGATTCTGGTTTTAGACTCGCCACCTTGACATGTATTTCAAGAGCCCTGTTAAACTAGTAAATTTGAGTGAAACTGTTCCAAGGCGGAACATGCGTCGGGACGAAGTAGCACCCAACTGCGAACAAGACTCCGTGAGGCTACCTCCACATACTATATACGGCTTCGACACAAAAAGGGAGCTGTAACGGTTAGTTGTTTGAGCTCCGTTCAAGCTGAATACTCCACACCGGGAGGCTAGAGCATTGTTGAACATCGGTAGACCCTACTCTTCAACTCGACGATCTATTATCGGAGATTGAAAGAAACTTGATAACCCGAACTGATCGCAATGGCTATAATTAGGCTTTCTCCTGCTTTGAGAACTCAAAGGTATATAAACTCTTTGAAATCGATAGGGTCTGCATTCTTAACCGAGTACTTCATCAACTAAGGTGAGCCTCATAAACCAGATCTCGACATGTAGTGCTCAGCTTGCGAAAGAATACTACAGTGTCTAAACATGCAGCTTACCATGTCCAAGTTCATTGTTTCTAGTGTCGTTGCGATCGCAGGCTTTGCTACTGTTGCAAACGCGGCCAACTGCTCCCCTCAAAGTGGATGCCAGACCTGCGAGTCTGATGACAGCTTGTAAGCAACCTTCTCCTCAAATGCGATTATTTTTATCGTTCTTTCCAGGCTCGACTTTGCTATCAGCTATTGTAACAACTGGCCAAACCCTGGTTTTGCCACCGATGGACGTGCTAGTGCCTCTGCTACTGGTCCATTCAAATCTCAGGCCGATTGCTTGACGGCATTTGACGACATCATCTCTCAGTGCTACGGTTACAATGACGGAGGTGACTATCAATACGATAACACCTTGACAGTTTACTTCTGCTCCTGTGAAATTGCATAGATAGTGTTTATTGGAACTAACGCCTGTGCTCTGTATGGCTTACTAAGGGGAATCAAATTGTGTTTGTGTTTAAACGTGACTATGTGGACTCGCGTTTATGCGATCTTCACCGAGAACTTGAAAGGAGCCTGTTTCCGCTCTCATAACTATTGCTGAGTGTCATGGTGTTGATATGTATATTAGAAATCGTCTCTGGTTACAGACGTTCAATCAACGCTTTCTTGACCTCAATGTGGTCTTGCACCACAATCATGATGTTTACTTCATGTGCCTTGGAATCAACTAAAAAAACCATAGTCACTTTAACCAGGTTATAGAGAAGTTACATGCAGGATATGCTGACAACCTTCCTGTCTTACTGACTTTAGTGACAGGGGAGCCTATGAACACGCTTGTCAATCACAATAGCTCGTGTATACTGCCCACGATCCGGTTCTAAACCTGCCGAACCTCGGATCGAGACTCGAGTTGTCGGATTTCTTGAACGGCGGAGTCGGAACGACGACAGAACGATGATGGAAGACGGCGGGTATGATGTGTGATCTGAGTCGTATTGTAACCTTATCCTCCGCTTAGGCTTGCAGCCCATCTGATCTGATCTGACCGGACCAAGTCGGCTATGATCCAAACTTGTCTGTCACATCACACTTTCGTTCTAGCCGCGGTACGTGCTCCGTTTCACGTTGCAAGCAGTACAAAGCCCAATGTCACCGTGTCTTTGTTCCATTGAGAAAAATCATGTAATAGGTGTAATAGTATATACTAGGCAAATACTAAGAAAATTTAAAGAATATGACTATACTTAGATTGGTCGCGGTCCGGGCCTGACCCTTTTGGACCCGGGGCCGACCCTGACCCGGCCCTTGGGCCAGGGCCAAGAAGCAAATTTAGCTGGCCCCGGACCTGAGGGCCGGGCCAAGGGCCAGCTTTGACTGAGAAATCTGGCCCGGGGTCAACCGGGTCAGCCCACTGACTCAGACCAGGTGTAAAATTATGGAGTTTTCATTCTGATTAATGCTAGAATATCATTTGAATACACACAAAAAGTAATTTGGACACTGTGACATGCTAAAATTGGGAATTTTGGGTCACATGCCAATCTTTCTATGTCATTTTAAACCAAATTCAGACCAGACAACATGGGTATGAATATCAATTAGAGGGGTTTTGGACCCTTATAATAATTAGCTATCATTATATCATCAAAATTTTGTGTTTTTATAGCTACAGGGCCATGTCTAGTCAAACTTGGCCCGGCCCTGTTGGCCCTGGCCCTTTAGGTCTGGGCCAGAGGCCATAAATTTTGAAAATTCTGACCCTGGGCCAGGGCCAGGGCCAGCGAAAAAGGTGGAGGTCAGGCCCAGCCCGGACCGCGACTTGTCTAACTATACTGAGTTTGGAATTATTTCACTTGCTTTCTGTTCTGTGTCTTTGCAGTTCCAGCAGCCTGTCAAGCTGCTTGTATGGCCTGGTAAAGAGGGGTAAGATATTTGGCATCTTCACCATAATGAGCAACAAAAAGCAGTTTCATCACGGCCAAATCTGCAGTGTGGTTACCAAACTTGAACCAGGAGAATGATTTGAGACCCACACATCTTGCACACATCTATAAACTCTGTTGCTATGAGCTTTTGCTGGTTGTATTTTGAGCCCATCTGGCTCTTGTGGATCTGGACATCAGTCCATTCTGACAATGGAATCAGGAGTGAGTGGGCAGGCAAGGGGTGTCTGGAATATCAGTAATCTAGCAGGGGTGGTATAAAAATTGCTGGCTGGCAACCCTCCCTACCTCCATGTGACCTTACCTGCCTTAAATGGGTAGCTCCTTACCAAAAGGAATGCACCATATTGAATCATTTCATGGTGTAAATTTAGCATCACTAGTTTATTGAATGGTTGTCAATGTACAAGATGTAGGTGTTGCAGTCACTGGCACCATATTGTAGCATGACATCATGTGTAGTCATCATGCTGACATCATATTCAATTCAAGTTTCTATAGAGTGTGATATTGGACAAACCCCTTCTACATTCATTCAGTGCACATGTCTATCAAAGGAGGTCCGTTTGAGCCTAAAAGACTGCATCCTGAAGCTGTCCTGAAGGTGGGTTGACAAAAATTTTTCAGCCCTGACAGCTGACCCTCCCTCCCTACCCGCAGTCTTGGAATGCCACTTCAGACACCCATTGCAGGCAGGGTCACCTTGCTCCCAATCTGTCACAACCTGCTTCCATGTGTCAATACCTTTAGGAATATTTGGAACAATCAGCTGCTAGCAATGAGAGGCAATCAGAAGAGGTGGAGGTTGAATTGGTGTAGCAGACGGAGTTGGTGGAAAGATATATGGGGTATTCATTGGAGTCTGAGTTGGATCTTGAGGGAGTGGTGTCATTGAAATTATATTGACATGAGGAATAGTGGGTATTCTGTGCAAAACAGACTGATGGGCCAAGCTTAAAGGGATAGCCAGTGGAGCGGACATGCTCAATGCCTGTAGATGCATACCACAAATGGTGTCATTCACCTTCTTTGTGTGTGCTTCAAAAAGGGCCACACCATCAGAACATGTGAAAGGTCATGTTTCAGATGCTTCTTGAGCATGGGATGTGGTTTCTGACTCAATCTGAAGGGGGCAGAGAGCATCAGAATGGCTCTCTTTGTAGTTATATAGTTTGTCAAGGAGATAACGAATCAAGGTATCTCACTAGACCAAATCAGTGAATGGTAATGTTGTTAGGCATTTGAATACCCACATGCTCGCCTTCTGCCCAACCCCCCCACCATCAAATTTGAGCAAGTGTCCACCACTCTCTGACTGAAGCATACATGAACTGGAATTGAGCTCTACCATGATGGAAGCAGTGTGTGGTATACCTCAGCTTGCCCTTTAATCCCTGGAAGTCAGTGAACACATCTTGGCTTTCTCTTTAGTGACAGGTGTGTGTGGATATATTCTTCTTATTTGCAGACATTAACGGAAAGATGTAGTCATTATCTTGGAGCAGATGGCCTAAGACCTTCTCCATATGCTCAATCCAGGCTGTGACATGGGTATACATGCAGATGGCAGGTCTTTTTGGCTGAGCATAGATGTCATACTTGTTGCCTAGACAGCTAAGCTTTCTTTCAAACTGAGACTGTTCTACTGACCTTTCAGGTTTCCACCAGTGCTTTGTGTTTTCTTTTGCCAGCCCTTTCAGTTGTGGAGGTCAATTTGAAAAAGGGGATCTGATGTTGACACTTGTGTATCAGGTGAGCATTGAAAGTGAAGGGTTTAGCTTGGAGACACAGTTTCTGTCAAGGATTGAGCAGATGCTACAGGTGGAATGAAATTAGATATACTGTGTCCATATAGTGAATCCAGTTGCAGCAAAAGCATGGAAACTAAGCCATTCACACATACCACCAATATTACCAGCAGTGGATGCTTTCTGAAGTTCAATGCTTGACCATGCCATCAAGGGTTCCATATCTTTGTAAGTCATGGTCCAAAAATGAATTCACTTATTCTCATTTCCCTTGTTCACACAGGCTTCAAGCATATCTTTCACAAGCACAGAGTCACAAGGGTTTCCAGTACACGTCTATCCCATTTACCACAGTACAAGTCTCCTCTGCTGTCTGTCAATGTTGGACTGAAGAGAGCCAAGATCTATGCACTTTCTTGCATACTTTTGCTTGAAGGCTGCATGGATACCATGTGCTGTAAACTTTCCAAGGTTCTTGTTGAAGCATTTTACTGACATGAAGGCAGCAATCACTTCAGGTGTTGCTGCATTTGGTGTTTCATCAAATGCATGATGGAACAGATTTGGTTCATAATCAGCATTATTCAGAACTGGTAGCTTTTCTTACCTGGAGAATCTGTTTGGAAGCCTGCTAACCATGCTCAATGTACATAAGCGTCATACTGTTTGTTTGTCTTTCCTGATTTTCCATGTCTTTTACACATCCCAATTAATAACATTTTACAAAATCAAAAATTGTAAGAGACCACTTCTAATGTCAACTAAGGTTACAATTATATCAAGAACATAGTATTTTACCTACTGGTAAAAGTCAGTGAAAAGCTAATATTTCAACATAATGTTCACCTGAGAGAATTTTCAACTTTCCTTATGATATAACAGGATTCCTTTGTGTAAATCATTTTCACATACCATACATTGTATCCAGACATTTTCCTTCCTCACAAAGGACTCATGTCAATATAAGATTTCCACTGAATGAAAAGTAGCCATAGTCACAAAGAATTTTCTTGTTGGAGAAAAGCATTGTGCTTGCAAAACATTTTCTCTTGGACAAAGGACAGGTATTGATGTATCATTTTTACTTGACCATATTGGCAAAACCTTTTCTCTGTAACAAAGGGCAGGTGGCAGTGTAACATTTTCCCTTGACAGAAAGCAATTGTGCTCACATGACATTTTCTCTGTGACAAAGGGTAAATGGTGATGTATCATTTTCCCTCAATGGGAAGCACTTCTTGTGTAACATTTTCTCTGCAACAAAGAAGGATGGTCACAATAGAGTTGTGTGAAACTAAATGAGGTGGTGAGTGCAAGGGTCCTTTGAAGGATGCACTTAGACCACTAATTTGACACATTCTGACACCAAGGTTTGCCCTGATGGGCATTGCAGATGTATTGAAGATGCTGTAAAATCTCTCTAGTTGCCAACATAGCAACTTCCATAAGACAGTGTTCTTTATCACCTCCACTATTGTTTAGGAGCTAAAATGTATTTCTAAAATCCCCTTTCTTCTTGAGCTAAAATATATTACTAAAATCTCCCTTTGTTCTTCAGTTGAAAGGCATTACTAAAATTCCCTTTATTCTTCAGTTAAAATGTATTAATAAATCTCTCTTTGTTCTTGAGGTTAGAATATATTACTAAAATCCCCCTTGTTCTTGAGCTAAAATGTATTAATAAATCTCCCTTTGTTCTGAAGGGGCCATAATTCTGGCTGAAATCCTTTGTTTGACTCAGTTAAATTTCACTGATTTGGTCCACCTTTTGTCTATGGCTTATATAATTGCATTGGGTGTTAATATAGGATACTTTTGTAAACATGTTAGTTTGCTTGATAGTCATAAACCAGGGCTGTGCTAATCTAGTGTACAGGTCCTTTGCAGGACACTCAATCCACTATGCTGATGAAGTTCAATTCACTAAGCTACTAATATTAGACACATTTTAACACTGGGGTCCATCTCAGGTATCATTCTAGGGCACATTGTAGTGGAGGAGATAAAGAACACTGTTTTATGGAAGTTGCTATGTTGGCAACTGGAGAGATTTTACAGCATCTTCAATACATCTGCAATGCTCACATTCTTGATCAGGGCAAACCTTGATGTCAGAATGTGTCAAATTAGTGGTCTAAGTGCATCCTTCAAAGGACCCTTGCACTCACCACCTCATTTAGTTTCACACAACTATTGTGACCATCCTTCTTTGTTGATACACTGCCACCTGCCCTTTGTTGCAGAGAAAATGATACACTACTACCTGCCCTTTGTTGCAGAGAAAATGTTACACAAGAAGTGCTTCCCATTGAGGGAAAATGATACACCACCATTTACCCTTTGTCACAGAGAAAATGTCATGTGAGCACAATTGCTTTCTGTCAAGGGAAA